>PVIA01005998.1:0-105405 GCA_004024845.1 Tonatia bakeri | reverse complement strand
TATTTTTCATCTTCTTTTTCTTAGATAAGTCCCTTTAAGTTTCACATAATAAGGGCTTCATGATGATGAACTCCTTTAACTTGATCTTATCCTTTGTTTCTGACTGAATGTTTTTATGCTATTGAGTTACTAAGTTCCTTGAGCATCCTCATAAACAGTGTTTTGAACTCTGCATCTAGTAGACTGCTTATTTCCATTTTGCTTAGTTCTTTTTCTAGAGTTTGATCTGTTCTTTCATTTGGGCCATGCTTCTTTGTCTCTTCATTTTGGCAGCCTTCCTGTGTTTGTTTCTATGTATTAGGTAGAGCTGTTATGACTCCCTGTCTTGGTAGCATGACCTAATCTACTAGGTGTACTGTAGGGTCCATTGGCACAGCCTCCCCTATCACCTAAACTGGGTACTCGAGGTGTGCCTTTCATGTGGGCTGCATATACCCTCTTCTTGTAGTTGGGCCTTGGTTGCTGTTGGCAGATGAATGGGAGGAATTTCCCCAGGTCAGTCACCTGTAAGGACTGGCTATGACTACTGACCACCAACCTCTGCCTTCTGTGGAGGATCAAGTGTGCAGGGGCAGTGAGTCTGAGGAAGTTCGTGTATGGGTTCTTTAAGGGAAACTGCTTGGGACTCTAGAAGTTTCTTCCATTGACTCAATCCCCAATGGTTTTTATAGCCAGAAGTTATGGGGACTTATCTTCCTGGCACATTTTTCACCCAAAGGCCACCTCTATCAAGTAAAACATGCTTTTAAGGCTCTTAAGGTAGCTCTCATGGGGAAAATGATGCACAAATAAGCACATAACAAATTAATGAACTCCAATACAGTGACTAATTTATTCTAGATAACCAGAAACAGTGGCTATGTAGTGGAATAACGGAATGACAGTTAGCAATGGTTCCCAGGTACAGGGAAACATTATGAGAGAGCAAGCCGTAAAAGCGGGTATGCCTATGCAATCCCTGATACATAAAAGGACTGTCGACACTTCCCGAATCCACATACAAAGTATCTCTTGGTTGTTCAATATTTTTCATCAATATTAATAAAGACCAAGGCCCTCGGTATACAAGTGTTAGTATCCTGCATGCTACTCTTATGGGTTTAAAAGCTAAATCAACTGAAGCAAGCAGTCTCCTTGAAATAAGTGTGTCCCTGAAGTATCTGATTAGACATTTTTCTATCAACTGACTTCAAGGTAAATTGAAAATCTTAAATCCAGAAAATTCTTACAGAAACAGAAATTGATACACACCTTCCTGCTCCAGCAGAGAACTTAAAACATTTATATTTAGTGTGTCAAATTCTGATGCCAATGACCAAGATATTTTATAAAAACAAACCAACATTTACTAAGGCGTCTGGAATGAAAAAGGAGCCTCTCCTACATCTTTTTACAATGTTAAAGGCTGTGCTCACAAGAAATCAAAGTTAGAATGGGGAAAGCATGATGTGGTGCTACATACATAAAGTGGGATAAAGCAAATGAGTGATTTGGGGATATTCTAGTTTTACCATCTCCAGTTATCAGGAAATCAGTCTTGGTGTGGAGGTAATAAATATGTAAAATAAAAGTAGTCCTGAATTTGAATTATCAGCATTAATTCATTTTTTCATAGTTTTGTCCTCTGAGGAGACCTATGAACAATTACCAACCCAGTAATAATAAACATCATCAGTTAGCATAACATTTACCACGGAAAGATGCCCAAGTTCTTTAGAACAACGGCTGGTTCCACATGCAATGCAGGAAGTGTAGAAGGTAAGTCTGGAATACCCTGCCATGCCAGTTTATAAAGAAACTATCAAAAATTTATCAGGACCAAGTTGAAAAGCACTCAGAAGCCATGACTCGGGAGTCACAGGATGTCATATACAGTACAGGGAGTAGTCAATAACTTTATAATTACGCACAGTACTGAACTTACTGTGGTGATCACTTTGCAAAGGATAAAAATGTTTAGTCACTATGTAGTACACCTGAAACTAATATTATTCTACGTCAACTATAATTTTTAAAGTTAAAAAAAAAAAAAAACCACTCAGGAGCCAACTTGAAAACACTTGTACTGGCCCATGGAATAATCTGAACTTCAAAAAGGACAGTAACTAGAAATAACTGAGACATCAAATTTAAATTCATAAATTCAAAATGAGTTTTAAAAATACTAACTGTTCACCTTTGGAAAATGAGAAGTAACTATTTTTAAAACTGATAAAATATGCTCTTCAAATGTGTGACAGCATGAAAAACAAGTAAAAACTGAAAAACTCTGACAGACCAGGGAGACCAAGGAGACAAGTAACTGGAATGGGTCCTGGAGCAGAAAAGGGGCCTTGGTTCAAAGACCAGTGAAATCCAAACAGAGTCTGTAATCTAGTGAATAATATTGTACCAATGTTAGTATCTCAGTCTTAACTAATGGTTATGGAAGACAGAGGTTAGCAAACTAGAATCTGGAATCTGATTTTGTACAGTGTGCCAGCTAAGAAAGGTTTTAACATTTTTTTTTAAATATCTTTTTTTTTTAAAGATTTTATTTATTTATTTTTAGAGAGGGAAGTGGGGGGGGGGGAGAGAGAGAGAGAGAGAGAGAGAGAGAGAGAGAGAGAAACATCAATGTGCGGTTGCTGGGGGACATGGCCTGCAACCTAGGCATGTGCCCTGACTGGGAATCGAACCTGCGATGCCTGGTTCGCAGCCCGCACTCAATCCACTGAGCTACACCAGCCAGGGCGGTTTTAACATTTTTAAAGTGTTGTTAAGCACCAACAAGAAAGAACATAACCAGGGATGACGTGTGGCCTGCAGAGCACAGAATAAGTGCTACATGATCCTTAACAGAAAGTTTGCCAACACTTGACATGAAATGTTAACATTAAGGGAAACTATGAAAGTTAAATAAATCTCTCTGTATCACTTGCCAACATTTTGGCAAATCCTAAAATTATTCCAAAAAAAGTTTCCTAAAGAAGGAAATAGTGACATAAAGAACAGAAAAATAACAGAAAAAAAAATCAAAAACACCAAAACTTGGTTCTTGGGGGAGGGTGTAGTCAACAAAACTGACAGTTGACAAAACTTTAACTAGAACATCGAGGAAAACTCAAGTAATGAGAAAACTCAAGTTATTAAAATTAGGAATGAAAAAAATAAAATTAGGAATGAAGAAAATGCAGACAACTGTAATTGAGCAACAATAAAATAATTTAAATAAAAATAAATAAAATAAATGTTTAAAAAATTAGGAATAAAACAGGACTGCCACAACTTATTTTAGAGGAATAAAAAGAATTGTAAGAGAATACCATGAACAAATGTATGCCACCAAATTAGGTAACTTAGATAAAAGTCAACAAAGACACAAACTACTGAAGTTGACTCAAGGAAAATTGAAATTCTATAACAAATAGTTGAATTAGTGATCAAAAAACTCACATAATGAAAAGACCAGGCCCAGATGGCTTCACTGTTAAATTCTACCAAACAACGAAAGAATTAACACCAATTACCAATTCTTTACAAACTTATCCAAAAAACAGAGATGGGAACACTTTTTAACTCATCCTACCAAATATTACACTGATACCAAACACAAAGACATCACAGGAAAAGACAACCACAGAAAAATATTTCATCAATATAGGTGAAAAATCCTGCCCTGGCTGGTGTGGCTCAGTGGACTGAGCATAGGACTGCAAACTAAAAAGGTCACTGGTTCAATTCCCAGTCAAGGCACATGCCTGGGTTGCAGGCTAGGACCCCAGTTAGGGGTATCTGAGGGGCAACCACAAATTGTTGTTTCTCTCCCTCTCTTTCCCTGTCTTCCCCTCTTTCTAGAAATAAATAAAATCTTAAAAGAAATACTCCAAGCCCGGGTGGTGGGGAGGGGGGGGGAGCCGAGGACAGGGAGCTCAATTGGTTAGAACAAGGGTCTCAAACCCCCAGGGCCATGGACTGGTGTCAGCGGCCAGTTAGGAACTGGGCCTAGGAGGGAAGCTCACCTGAGCTCCATCCCTCGCTTCCATAAAACCAGTCCCTGGGACCAAAAAGGATAGGGACTGCTTGGGTTTGAGCACCAATCCAATTTGCCAAGTTTATGGGTTCTATCCCTGGTCAGGACACATACAAGAGTCAACCAACGAATGCATCGATAAGGAGAACAATGAATCAATGTCTCTCTCGCCCTGCCCCCCTGCTCTCTCTCCTCCCTCTCCCCTCTCTAAAAGTCAATAAATTTTTTAAAATTATTAAAAAAAATCCTCCTCAGAGTCCTAGCCAATCAGCAACATACAAAATGATTTCTACACCATGACCAAGTGAGGTTTATGCCAGAAATACAAGGTTAACATCTTAAAATCAAACAATATAATATACCATATAAAGTAGAATAGATAAAAACCACACAATCGTTTAAAGAAACATAGAAAAACCATGTGATTAAGGCCCAACATTCTTTCATGATAAAAACACTCCAAAAATTAGAAATAGAAGGGGGTTTTCTCAACCTAATAAAAGAAACTACAAAAATCCCACTAGTTGGTGTAGCTCAGTGGATTGAACGCCAGTCTGTGAACCAAAAGATCACCTGATTGATTCCCAGTCAGGGCACCTGCCTGAGTTGCTGGCCAGGTCCCCAGTTGGGGGCAAGAAAGAGGCAACCACACATCGATGTTTCTCTCCCTCTCTTTCTCCCTTCCTTCCCCTCTCTCTAAAAATACAGTTAAAACAAAAAACACCCACAGCTAATGTCATACTTAATGGTGAAAGATGACTGAAAGCTTTACCCTAAGACCATGAACAAAACAAGGATAACTGTTCCTGCCTTCCATACTGGAGGGTCTAATTAAAGCAATTAGATAAAGTCCTTAAGCAATTAGGCAAGAGAAGTAGAATATATGTATAAACTAATTTTTGTGGCTTTAAAACAGAAAATATCCAAACATACACTCCTTTGCAATACATATGCAAACTTGAGAAAAATATATTACAAGTGTATACAGAATTGGGCCAACAGCAATCTGGAAAACAACCATCTTGATATTATTCACCCTTGAAGCATTATCTTTCTAAGAGATAAAAAGTTCCTATTATAGAAATTACTAAATCAAGCCCTGGCTGGCGTAGCTCAGTGGATCGAGCGCGGGCTGCGAACCAGTTATCGCAGGTTCGATTCCCAGGCAGGGCACATGCCTAGGTTGCAGGCCATGTCCCCCAGCAACCGCACATTGATGTTTCTCTCTCTCCCTCTCCCTTCCCTCTCTAAAAATAAATAAATAAAATCTTTAAAAAAAAAAAAAAGAAAGAAATTACTAAATCACAAAGTAGAACTTCTATTTTACTACTGGGAAGGGTCTCAGAGGTAAGTGATCCTCTAAGTTCAACTCTGTGCTGTGTCCCCAAGTACCTTACTCATGCTTTTATGCTGGGTGTTGCTGGCACAGGTCTCTTAACTACCAGGTGTGTGATGTCCAGTGTGTCAATCATGCTGCCTCCCAGGGAGGAAAGAAGCTATTTTAACAGTCCAGGAATGCAGCAAAGAGAGTCTAGGCCAGTGTGGTTGTCATTAGAATGAAGGGACATAAACGGAGATGATTTTTATGTGTCTTTTTGTATTTGAAAGACTGAGGAAAGTGACCACAACATGTGCAAACTGGGAGAACACAGTCTACATTACAGTATAGGAAACCTGTACGATCTGAACTAAAAAGAAGTACACAGAAATGAGAGCTGGGGGTAAGGTGAGAGCAGTACAGAAGGACAATCTCCAGAACCCTAAAAAAGGCAGGATGTCTGCACCAAGAAAAAAAAAATTAAACAGGCAGAACATCATCCTCATTTCTGGGATAAGGATGATGTTCTGTATCCTGACAGGAGACTAGATTACACAACTATATGCAATCAACAAAAAATGATCTCATATACTTCAAATATATCTGTATGTGAATTTCACCTTAAAGAAAAAAACCTGAATATTAAACTTGATGTTACATATGCTAAAGTGTTTAGGACAGAGTGTACTGATGTCTTTAACTTACTCTGAAATGCATCAAAAATAAGATGGCATAATGGATAGCTCTAGTCAGATGTGATAAAGCAAATACAGCAAAAAGGTAACCGTGAAGTACATGGGTGCCCACTGTACAACTCCCAACTTTTCTTTGTATTTCAACATTTTCATAATAAAATGTTAGAGGAAAAAGTTTCATGAGATCAAAAGAAGCCTTGGGGAAGGTCAAAAAGAAAATGCAAAGGGAAAAGAAGGGAAAGAAACAGATGTTCAGGAGCTAAAATAAAAAGACAAAAGGGGAAAAATCCAAAAAAGTGAATCGCACACCAGTTATGAACACATTCACTCACCATATGATGTGTACTAGAAGAATGTTCCTGCTTCAAGACATTTCAGACAGAAAATTCAGCACATAGCTGCGATATCTTTCTGATAAAGGGTGTAGGATTAAAAGTAATGGAGCAGGCCCTGGCTAGTGTGGCTCAGTGGACTGAGCACTGGCCTGCGAACCAAAGGGTTGCCTGTTGGATTCCTGGGTCAGGGCACATGCCTGGGTTGCAGGTCAAGTCCCCAGTAGGGAGAGTACAAGAGGCAACCACACACTGATGTTTCTCTCCCTCTTTTTCTCTCTCTCTCTCTAAAAATAAATAAAATCTTTTTTAAAAAAGTAATAGAGCAGGGAGGTAAACAGCCACAAATAACAGCACTAAAGGCGGCAACATTTAAACTTGAGAACTGCCTGAGAACCGTCTGTGCTTCCTAAATATGCACGAGTCACAAAAACAAAGCTTCTCCTGACTCTAACACAACATAAAGTATTAACAAAAAAACCTCAAGTTCAAACTTTCACTAAGGATTATAAGCAGAGTACTTACTAATAACATTTTGCTATAGGTCAACAGTCTGGGGCTTCTACATATTTCTATATTTTTATTTTGATACTGTTTCACGCACACATTCCTAACTGTAAAGTCACTATTCATTACCATATGTAAGATAAATATCAATTACTAATTTATTCAGACTTTTTAAAAATTTTTATTTAATTTTAGAGAGAGGGGAAGGGAGGGAGGAAGAGAGAGAAACATTGACATGTGAGAGCTACATCAATCAGCTGCCTCTTGCACACCCCCAACCGGCAACCGAGGCAAGTGCACTGACTGGGAATTGAACCACTGACCTCATGGTTCACAAGGCAGGGTTAGCAAGCCAGAAATCAATTCACTGAGCCACACAGCCAGGACCATACTTAGCTTCTTAAGCTTAAGTACTATAACTCAAATATTCTTTGCATTTCTCTTCAATGATATTATCTGTTTTATTCCTGAAAGGGTATAGACCATCTACAAATAAATTTGGAAAACACAGCTGATGCACTTAACAGCTGTTTAACAAGTACAGTTTTGCAGCACTAGCATAGCAAATTAATGAAATACAAAACATTTTAAATTAGAACTTTAAATATTTTTACTTTTGCCAACTATTCTAATCAAGAAGAAAATTAAGTATTAGATAAACAAAGCACCAAACATAAATTAGAGCACGGTGGGAAAGTTGCCAGGCTGAGCTCTAGGAACTGAGGTCTGTACAACTTGTGAAATCAGAGGAATAAACAGAATCAACTGGTAATTCAAAGTTAAAGGAAGTTAATGCACTCTTCCCTCCAACAAACACTAGTGACATCTACTAAACAACTGTCAAAGTTGAAAAAAAAAAGTCTTGCCAAGAAAAGCAGCATTACTAATCTCTTCCTCTGGATCTCTCTTTCATTCACTTGGCTTATACTGAGCTAAGATACTTTCATAATAAAGGACGTGTTGACAGCTTTTTATGGTAAGCCCACAAGTTTTTTGTTTGTCACCCAGAAAGTATAGAAAATATGATGAAGTAGGATTATTTTAAGTTATGCTTATGCCTATCACCCAAAGATAAACAACATTAACATAGTCTACTAGTCTTTTTTCTTAAGAATTGTGCTATATTCTAAGTATTATTTTGCAGCCTTTCTCAGGTGATCAGACAACTGGCATTTCCCATCATAATTTCAAATATTGTCAGAGTCACTTCATATCTTATGTGAAATATACAAGAGTAATGGTTACAACTTCTTCATCACACCTTATGCAAGTTCTAATTCCTTAGAACAACTTTCTGCAAAGAATACACCATTTTAAATGCTTAAAAATTAAAGTATTTCTCTTTCCACATGATACTAGAGAAACACCACTTTATAAGATTCATCAATCACCACCACTATATAGGACAAGCCCAGGTTTTGTTAAGATATGATGCATTAAGAACAGATCATTACTTCTTGCATGTGCCCTGACCCAGTATCAAACCTGCCTTGCATGTATGGGGACCACTTAATAGTTATCTAACTATTAAGATACCTGGCCAGGGCTAAAGCCTCCCCTTTAAGGCTTTTTCCTAAGATGTATTTCCCAGAATGGGATTAATGTATAAATAAACATGAACAACTTTACTAATGCATAATACTGTTTTGAAATATTCTCACATTCTTTCATAAAAAAAGAAAAATTAATAACCTAAGGGTCTAGGAATCCTTCCCACAACTCAGTTGGCAGTTGTTTCCTCTAGTTAGATTAAATGAGCCATCCCCCAAAGGCCCATGGAAAAACTCTTAATGACAACTCTTAGGGGGCAGGGAGTCCTCCCTCTTCCAGTCCAGACACTTGGATTCTCTGGAAATCAGCATAAGGACTTTACCTCAAGGGGGAGAGAGACAGCTTACATTTCCAACATTTCATTTGGCCCTCCTTCAAAAGACCACACATTTAAACCTTAGTGATCTGATGAACGAAAAAATATCTTTGTTTTAATTTATATTTCTTTGATTAGCAAGGTTGTACCTATGGTAACTCATAACTTGTATTTCTTCTTTGATAAGAGGCCAATCACCAACCATCCTCTTAAGCATTTATCTATAAAGGGAGGGCCCAGTCAAAAAATCCAAGTTTTTCCAACAGACAGTCTTTCTTGATCAGTTATGAATAAATACCTATCAAGGTAGGTATATTTAGGAGCAAGCACTGTATAACAGAGATGTATGTCTGTTGATAGCAGCAAAATACAAGGCTAACCTTGTATTTTAAAATATAATGCAACTATTAAGTACAACCCACACTCCCTGTGTCCCTTAATATCAATAGGGCACTTGGGTATACATCACTGCAATTAGCTATCAAAGTAGTCAAATCATCCATTTGAAATTATAATGGACTGCATAGGTTTGTTTACTCACTCCATACTGCCTCTGAAAAAATGTTTACCAATCTAATGAATAACATATATAAAATGCCCAATTTCATACCATGTACTGTGCTTAGCATTTTACATGGATTGTCACACATCATTTAAAATAAAAATATAAATAAACTGAGGAGGGACTACTTAACACTAACTATTTTATATAAATGAATCTTGTTAATTAAGACATTCTAAGATTAAAGCACTCTTTCCAGGTAACAATACTTGAAAGAAAAGTTTTGGCAGTCTCTTATAATTCAGATATATCTCTACTTCAGAGTAGTATTTCTCTGTATACTTTGGATTTTCATATTACATTCCAGGGACACAGATTCATACTGTAATAAAGAAAAAAAGATGGCCCAGATGCTAACAGGTAGCAAGAAAAAGCTCAGGATTAAATAGTTAAGGAACAACATTCAACTGTACCTGAATCAATAATATTTCCTCTTTCCTACTATATACTATCTACATTTTAAAAATAAGATTTAAAATTCTAAGGTTCCCTACAAAGGAGAACACTACGGCATTATGTACTTCCTAAATTCCCATAACTCTAAATAGGGCAAACTTACCTGTACTACTTGTTTCTGCAGCTGTGTTGCCTGTGTTGCTGAAATCTGCGTTTTTTCCCGAGCACCTCGGGAACGGTCATTGCTCACCGAAGTCATCATACACAGTATATACAAAATAACGTATGTACAATATAGAAAATCTGCAAGAAAGCAGGCATGGTGAGTAAAACTTGCAAATCACAGTAAAAGGCAAGGATGAAATTAGGGATAAGGAGTAAACATGAGATATTATCAGATGTGCTCTAGAACACAAATTCAAGAAAATAGCCCTTCAGGATTTTAGATTTTCCTGGCACCTCTTACGCCAATTTTACTAACACAATCTAAAAGTCTAAGGTTTACAAATACAGAAATTCTAAACAAAAATCTCAAATACCATGAATTTTAACCAGCAATTATTTTATCACTATACAGGGTGGGGCAAAAGTAGGTCTACAGTTGTTCATATGGAAAATAATACAATAATTAATACATACAAGAGTGAACTGTTTCATGTACAACTGTAAACCTACTTTTGTCCCACCCTGGACATAGTTACTACTACATGTAGTTTAATCTACTCTTCCCATTTGCAATTGGTATTTGAACCCAAAGACAAAAATTGCATCCAGCCAAGATTTTACCTGGCAATAATCCAATTCAAAATGTGACGTCCAGGAATAAGCTATACCTAAAGGCAAAAGTCACTTATAAAAAGTAAATCTTCCAAGGAGACAAAACAATTGGCATATATTTTTACTTTATTTATTCAACAAATATTTACTGAATAGCTACTTAAGTGTCAAGCATATAACTAAATATAATATGCCATCAAAACATGATTATAACAATGGAATACCACTTCACACTCATTAAAGTAACCATTATAATAAAAAGAAATTAAAAACAAAATAACAATTTCAGCGAGGATGCAGAGAACTGGAACCCCTGTATACTGCTGGTAGGAATGTAAAATGGTGCAGCCACAATGGAAGACATGGCAGTTACTCAAAATAAAATTTTTTAAATAGAATTACCTATGATTTAGTAATCCCACTTCCAGTAATACTCCCAAAAACTGAAAGCAGGATCTTGAAGAAATATTTGTATGCACATAGTCACAGCAGCATTATTCACAATAGCTAAAAAGTAGAAGCCACCCAAGTTTCTCTCAACAGATGAATGGATAAGCAAATGTGGTATGTACATACAATGAACTACTTATTATGCTGTCTTAAAAAGGATGGGAATTCTGACACGTGCTATAGCACGGATGAACCTGGAGGACATTATGCTAAATGAAATAAGCCAATCAAAGAGGAAAATTATTATATGACTACTTATAGAAGTTATCTAGCATAGTCAAATTCATAGTCAAAGCTGAAAGGTGGTTACCAGGGATGAGAAGTAAGGGACATTGGAGAGTTACTATTTAATGATTTCATATTATGTATATTTTACTATAATTTAAAAAAAAATGCAGCAACAGCTTGGTTTAATTTCCAACCCAGAACTCTACACTCAGCAAAGATACCAATCAATGTAATGAAGAAACAAGTTTAGTTCACACATGCAATATCTCAAACTCAAGACACTCTGGGAAGAAACAAAACAGACAAAGAGCAAACCAAGAAGCACCTATTGACAATTAACACCATGAATTAGCTACCAATCTATTCACAACATACAACCATACTGTCCTCCTTCAGTAAAGAAGGCAAAAAACTAAACACTCAATTCCTCAGCCTCCCTTTTAACTTGGGATAGCCATGGGCCACTTTTCTCAAAAACAATCTATATACTCATAGCACCTTTAAACACAGTCCCCCAAAAGGGGAAATAAGCCTGAGGTCCTCCAAAGAGTCAATAATATGTAGCATAGCCACACAACTGAAAATTATTCAGCAATAAAAAGAAATCATGGGCTGCAAACCAAAGGGTCGCCGGTTAGATTCTCAATCAGGGCATATGCCTGGGTTGCAGGCCAGGTCCCCAGTAGGGGGTGCACGAGAGGCAACCACACATTGACAATTCTCTCCCTCTCTCCCTCCCTTCCCCCTCTCTAAAAATAAATAAATAAAATCTTTACAAAAAAAAAGAAACCAACTACTGATGTACACAATATGAATGAATTTCAAATACATTATCCTTAGTAAAAAAAAGTCAGACTCAAAAGACTGTGTACTGTATGATTCAATTTATGACATGCTGGAACAGACAGAATGTCATATAGGGACGAAAAACAGATCAGTGAATAACGAGAGGATCCAACACAGGAGAGGAGGCTCCCACAAATTACAGTTGAAAAAAGATCAAAATGAGAGCTGAGCAGCAGGCCTTATGAGAGGTGTCAAACTCATTTTCACCAGGGGCCACATCGGCCTCAAAGGGAATTCAAAGGTCCAAATGTAATGTTAGGACTGTGTAAATGCAACTACTCCTTAATAGTTAAGCAACAGCTCGGCGCTGCCACTGGGTAGAATAAGGTGCCGGGCCAGACAAAACAAGGTGGAGGGCCGGATTCAGCCGGCGGGCCTTGTGTTTGCCACCTGTGCCTTAGAGCAACCAAATCTAATCAGAGCAGGAGGACAAGAGAGGACTAGCAAATAGATGCCTCCAAGAAAATGGTTTTGATCATCCTAAGAAGTTAAATTGCACATGTGTAATAAAGTATAGATGTTAATCAATGATAGCTACATAGAAATCTAAGCAACTATGAAAAAAACAACTATTAAGTCCAAAAAAAGGCAACACAGCTCAACTGTAACATTTACAGGGTTATAATACTGACCTAACCAAAAATTATTATATAATACTGGGAGAATAGAAAAGGAGAAATTATAAACACAAACTGAGAAACAAGGGAAGGAGAGGGAAAACATCCATAGCAGAAGAAAATTCTCAAGAGTTTCTTGAAAGTGACTGCCTCTGGAGAATGAGATCCAGGACTGAGAGCAGGGTAGAGTACTGCTGTGGACATGCAGAACTTTTTGGAAAACAACAACTTTTTATTCAAATGTACTATGTACTGAGCACCAAGGTGAATATTTCATATACATGATTTCCTGTAATCCTCAACAATACTCTGTAGCACTTGGCATAATCTCCACTTTAGGAATCAGATGTTCCACACAGATCAATGAGATGTAAAATAAGAGAGTGAGTCCTAACTGCTTATTTCTTGAGATACAGAGCCTACAAACCTAACTCGGTACTAAATTATAAAATAACTGTTGCCTTCACAATCCTAAACTAGCAAAACAGAGGTCAGAGGCAGGCTAAACGAGACAAAACTCTTAATTATAAAAACAAGCCACAGAGCATCCAGCTATAGACAATGCAGCCTCCAAAGCAGAAGACCCGTGGCTGAAGACACTACAATTTACAGCCGCCTTCTGAAGCATCATCTTAACTCCCTAACTTTTCCTGTTGAGTCACATAAACTCAAAAAAATTAAATAACAATGTCAAACAACATGAACATTTAAAATAATACAGAAGTTAAAACTTTTATACTTTCAAGAATTTTAAATCACTGCATGATTCAAATGTCTGTTGGAACTCTGTAATGAGGTCACCAGTGACCACTGCTAATATTGTTTCAGTACAATGGTGACGAAAAAAGCCAATGCAAGGGAGGAAGAGAGATGACAAACAATAATAACTGTACTTGCAAGAGGTACTACGCAAAGCATCAAAGTAAAATCTTCCAAGGATGAGGCACACTGAGCAAGTTTATTTACACTGTAAGCCCCATGAGAACTGTATCACCCCTGCCACCTGTGTTCTTCCAGGGCTTCATATGGGATGTGTGCTTAATTCTCTGAATGAAAGAGGCCTTGAAGCTAAAGAGGGGATAACTGAGAGGCAACAAATCAAGACAGCAATAATGGAAAATGATTCACTTGGACCAGAGGAGGGATTCCTCTCCATAGTCCAGCAAAATGAAGAAATGGACAGGTCTAGCAGCAGCTAAATTTGTAAACCTACAGATTAGGAGAAACAGGCAATGGAGTTTGTTGTATCTATCATTGCTTTTTTAGTAAAATATACAAAAATATCTGCAGAGAGCCCTGGCTGGTGTAGCTCAGTGAATTGAGCACAGGCTTGTAACTGAAGGGTTGCCAGTTTGATTCCCAGTCAGGGCACATGCCTAGGTTGCGGGCCAGGTCCCCAGTAGGGGGTGCGTGAATGGCAACCACACAGTGATGTTTCTCTCCCTCTCTTTCTCCCTCCCTTCCCTTCTCTAAAAACAAATAAATAAATCTTTAAAAAATGTATCTGCAGAGAATGACTACTAGATGGATGGGGGGGATGGCAGAATGTAAGAAAATAGCAAAGGCTTCTAACTGTTACTAAGAATTATGAGAGGAAATGGATAGAAAACAAGTAAAAAAAAAAAAAAACTGAACAGTGACACTGAGGAAACTGAAAGCAGGAACCTTGAATAGCCAGTGGCACTAATCCACATGTTACCTTGAAAGCAACTGGAATGTCAGAAATTCAAGATCACAACTTAACTGAATAGTCAAGTGAGAAGAGGGTTAAGATAAATAGATCCCTGCTGAAATAGCCTACAAAACAAAAAAGATTTTAATTTTAAACTTAAAAGAGTCCATTTATATAAGACACAGCTGACATGGCCAAGCAAAGAGCTGCTCACTCACCAAGGCCTTTCCCATAAGCTTTAAGCTTCAATACATATTTGAAAACATCCCTTCCTAAAAGGCTGCTTTCCAGCTTATTGCAATCCTGACTGCTGGATTTGTATTTTGCAACCTCACTAGAGGTTAAAATAACACTATGAAATAATGTCTTTCATTAAAGATGTTTCATTCTAATATAGTGACTGTTACCTTTTGATTCATTAAGTACTTAGGCAATTTGATGAAAAGTATGGGCTCTCTCCTCAGAAAAATACAAATCCACACAAAATTCTACCTGAGATCTCATGAGGTTTTCATCTCCCGTATCTCTCCCCAAAGCCTATCCATGAGAGACCACACTCCACTCCCTGAATGCCCATGGGTGCCCAGGTTAAACACCCTGCTTTAAGAATTTAGTAGAACTCTAAAATATACTAAAACCTTAAAGGTATCCCTGACCAGGTAAAATTAAAATTATAACTAATTTGGTCATAAAACAAACTCTTAGAATTCAAACTTTTTAAAATGGGATCCCTGCTCCCCTACAATCAAATGGCATATGCTTTTCTCCCAAAGGAACAATTAGGGAAAACACATACTTTTGTGACCCTTGATAAATCTGCCCTAGTCTTGGTATTTAATCAACATAGTACCTATGCATTCTAAACAAAATGTTTCTCATCAAGATCTGCTGAGATGGTACAAACCCATTCAACTATGATAATGTTAAAGGCCTGCTGTTTTAGATGAACATAATTAGTGAGAAAACTTATATATCCTTCCTTCAGAACTATATTTTAAGAGCATGAAGTGGATACAGATTAACCCTCTATGACCTAAAAATATCTGCTTGAATCAAATGGCCTAAATACGGCACATGAAATAATGTACTTTATACCAAAAAATTTTTAATGCTGAGGCTACTATACTGAAAATTAAAATGCAATTTAACACTGTCTACCAATTACAAGATTATTCAACGGATGAGATATCCAGGAAAGGAGCTCACTACACTGTGCTAACTGTTCCAACCCATCTCCTTGAGGCTGCATCATATCCTTCTTCTTAGGAAACCCTAGAAGCTCCTCACCAAGGTCCTCTATTTAAAGAGCTACATTTCTCTCTGCTGACAAGGCCTAAAATGGGGAAAGTGTTATGCATAAAACCAGTATTTTTCAAAGCAGAGTCAAAAACCTACTAAGATGTTGGCTTTGGCTATATTAGTGCTCCAAGACCTACTTTCAAGGCATCTGAACTGGCAGGAACTTTGCATTCCCAGAAAACAAAGGCTTCCAAACAAAGGGTGGGATAGGAGTTGGAAAAGAGCAAAACAGACATCTAATTCCAATGACTAAATATGAAATGTTACATCATGTTAAAGAAAAAGGTGAAAGGAAGAGAGGCAATATATGGTAAGTTGAAATTTCTAATTTAGAATGGTTATAAGATTTCAGGCTACAGGGGACATGTGAAAAGTTTTAACAATCCATTTTATTAACAAATCATTTTTATAATCTGTAAAGCAAGAACACCCACTTGTAAACAATTTCTTTAATATTCTTTTGGTCAGAAAAAGAAAAATTTCTTAATCATATTCTCAAGAGCTTTTTCTTATAAATAAATAATAAGTAAGCATACACTTCTGTATCTATGATTATCCCTAACCAGATAACCACTATGGACCTAAATTCCTTTCATCCTCACTTTAGGATGTTTATTGATTTTAGAGAGAAGGGAGGGAGACAGAAACACAGATCCTTCCTACACACCTTGACCAGGATGAAAACTGCAACTAGGTATGTGCCCTGACAGGGACTCAAACCGCAACCTTTTGGTGCACAGAACAACGTTCCCATTAACTGAACCACCCGGCCAGGGCATTGCTAGGGCCCTAAGTTATTATTTCCTCAGCTCTGCACTCCACCGCCATCCCAGCAGTTCTGCATCCACAGCCCCCAGCAGAAGTTAAAGATTCTGGGTCTTCAGGGGTACTTCCCAACAAAAACCACAAAATACAAATGATAAACACTCTGGATTGATCCTGCTTTCCAAGTGTATGATTCAGAGGAATAAGGAGCATTTGTTAAAATAAAAGGCAATGCTATGACACTCCACTTCCCACTGAGAGAGATTATTGTACAAGCATCTCAGCCAAAAAGAAAAAAGACACTGATAAAACTCAACATTCACTCAAACTAAAAATCCTTTTTTTAAAAAATCTTTATGGGCACTTTATTTACTTTTTCAATATAATCCAAACATTGTTTTCAACAACTTTCTACCAAAGAATACCATAAAGCAATGAAAATGGATAATGACCACATACATGTTGGAAAAAACTCAGGAACATATGCCAAGGTAAATTTAGAAGAAAACACAGATTTGGAGAATATATACACCATGGTTACATTAATTTAATATTCAAGAAATATATAAAATTAACAATATATTATTTATGAAAATAGGTGTTAAAACTATAAAGAAACACAAGGAAAGGATGAGCACAAGGAAAAGATAAAAACAAAATCTAGTTAAAGACTAATTTTGCCTAATTCATGGGTAGGGATTGGGAAGTAGCACCCTAGGAACTTCCAACATATCTTTTTCTTAACCAGGTGATGGTACTTGGATATACTTTGTTTTGTTTATATTTCATAATTATCAAACTATTACACACATTTGTCATATTATAAAATCTGAAACCCAAATACATATTATAATCAATACCTAAGATTAAGTATTTTGTCTATATACCCAATATTTAATAAAAATTAAAAGTAGTGTATATTTGAAAAATATTACATTAAAAAACAGCAATCTGTCCTGATAAAATACTCAAACATGCAAAATTAATATGCAAAGTTTCAGAACCATTTTAACTTTTGGCATAGAAATACAGTTGTATAAAGGCAAATAATTCAAATAGGAGAAATCAAACTAACAAGTCTTTAGGTTTCTATCAAAGTCCATTTAAAATATTCCAAACAGCCCTGGCTGGCATAGTTCAGTGGATTGAGCGCGGGCTGCGAACCAAAGCATCGCAGGTTCGATTCCCAGTCAGGGCACATGCCTGGGTTGCGGGCCATGGACCCCAGCAACTGCACATCGATGTTTCTCTTTCTCTCTCTCTCTCTCTCCCCCCGGCCCTCTCTAAAATAAATAAATAAAAATAAAAATAATAACTATAAAAAAATATTCCAGACTTGAGACTTCTAGGATATTTCCAAATACTTTTCATACATTAACTTTCCTTTAATTTTACAACACCTATATGCAATTCATATTTTAGCTTATCTATTTTTTTAGGTTTTATTTATTTTTAGAGAGAGAGGGAGAGAGGGAGAGAAACATCAATGTGTGGTCGCCTCTCATACACCCCATACTGGGGACCTGGCCCCCAACCCAGGCATGTGTTCTGATGCAGCAGCAAACTGGCAACCATTTGGTTCACAGGCTCAAGCTCAATCCACTGAACTACACCAGCTAGGGCTAGCTTATTTATCTATTCTATCTTCCATATTTAACTTGCCTTCCTAACTTTAATAATAAGGCCAGAAACTCATTATATTTTTTGTTCTCTTCACTACTCAGTAGCTGCCAGTATAAAAGATGTTTGATAAATTTGTTTACATGACACACTCTCGAAGCTGGTAACTTTTATTTACTTTATTATTTTTTTACTTTATTATTTTTTGTGTATGTGAGGATGGAGCCGGTCAAAAGCCTAGAGGCGGTGTCTGTTGTGTAATCAAATTTGACTAGAGCAGAGGGTGTCTCGAAGAGAAGAGATGGGACAGTAATGGGTGGGTGGTTGTGGTAAATAGATAGATAGATAAATAGATATAGATATCTATATCTATATATATACTATCTATTTATCTATATATCTATCTATATATATACACATACATACATATATGGTAACTGAAGTGTCACTGGAAAGGGGCCAAGCCTGGAGCAGGTCTGCCTCAGGCTGTGGGTTTGATTCTCAGTCAGGGTTTATGTCGGGTTATAGGTTTGATCTGGTTGGGGCACACACCGGGAGGCCTACCAAGTGATGTGTATCCCCCGCCCCACCCTTCCTCTCTCTAAAATGCAATGAAAAATGTCCTTGGGTAAGGATGAAATAAATAAATATTGTAAAAACAAAAGAAGTGAGCCAAGGCAAGGCAGGGCTACTTTTAGCTCACTGAAAAGTCTAGGATAGAAGCAACAGGAGAGAGCCTAGGGACTGCTGCTTTAGCGCTGTAGAAACGTAGAGGAAAAGTGAGCCATGGTGGGGATGCTATTAGCTCTCTGAAAGGTTAAAGAAAAGGAAGCCTTGGAAACAGGTTCAGGGGGTATGCCCAGGACAAGCTGCCACTGCTCCCCTAAATACAAGTCTTGTGGGAGTGCTTAAGAATTTAGGAGAGAGCCCTGGCTGGTGTAGCTCAGTGGATTGAGCGCGGGCTGCAAACCAGGCATCGCAGGTTCGATTCCCAGTCAGGGCACATGCCTAGGTTGCAGGCCATGTCTCCCAGCAACCGCACATTGATGTTTCTCTCTCTCTGTCTCTCGCCCTCCCTTCCCTCTCTAAAAATAAATAAATAAAATTAAAAAAAAAAAAAAAAAAAAGAATTTAGGAGAGAAAAGTAATGATGTACGCCTGACAGGGAAGAAAGAGAGACAGCCCAGAGAGGGCTCCAGAGAGAGCCCATGAAGCTGGGTAACTTTTAGAAACTAAGAATGACTTAAAAGAAAAAGAAAGAAACCAGGAAAAAAAAAATAGGAAAAAAACAAAAACAAAAAAATTTTAACAAGAAAATTAAAAAATAACAAAAGAAAACAGAACACAAAACAAAAAGAATGACCTAAGAAAGACCAAACATAGCAGAGTCAACGATTCCAAAAGGACAATAAATGGGACTCTGTTTTCCAGAACAATCAGTTATGGAGGCGTCAAAGCTAGCATTTACATGATATGTAACAATATTCCCCTATTTACATATCTCAATAAATTCCAGGTTAATAAAATAACATTATACTAGCATTTCTAGATACCTTTGGACCTGTGTATCTTAAAATACAGGAGACAACTCTGGCTGGTGTAGTTCAGTGACTGAGCACCAGCTTGCAAACCAAAAGGTTGCAGGTTCAATTCAGTCAAAGGCACATGCCTGGTTTGCAGGCCAGGTCCCTGGTTAGGGGCATGTGTGAGAGTCAACTGACTGATGTATCTTGATGTGTCCCTCACACATCAATGTTTCCCTCACACACTGAAGTTTCTCTCCCTCCCTTCCTACCTCTCTAAAAAATAATTAAATAAAATCTTTAAAAATTTTACATACAGGAAACTAACCATAATTCAACATATCAATTCTAGCATCACAAGGAAAACTATGTCCCCTGCCTATTTTAGCTAGAAAAGTCTGACAAGTTTTTTCTACATTATCTGTCCTAATATTGTCTCAATAGGTCCTCTGTTACCTGGAATGCTAGATATAGGCCACAAGCATATTACTGCAATACCTCTTACATACACAATAATAGCAAATAACCAATTAACCAGAATTATCTCGTATGTCCAATATGGTTTAAACGTTTTTACTGTATTTGAATCTGCCTCTCAGTACAAGTTCATATTTCACATCCTTTTTTAAGTTTAACAATTCTGAGATTCTGTTGGTTTGAGTTTTGTTTTGGTTGCATTAAATGGTAGAATGTTCATTGTTTTGTCATTATTTAGAACTTTGAGTTTAGGGGTCTCAGTTATAACAAATACACGTGAACAAACATTTTTTAAACTGCGAAGCATCATACAAATTAAAACATATTAGCATTTCTGAAGTAAAGGGATTACTTGATTATTTCTGAAATCACCTCAAGCACTAATGTCCTATAATTCAATCTATAGTATCTAAATTAAGCATCCAATCAAAATCTACCTGGCTAAGTGATATGGATGAACCTAGACGGTATTGTGCTATGTGAAATAAAGATAAATACCATGATTTCACTTATACGTGGAATCTAAAGAACAAAATAAAAACAGAAATAGAATCACAAATACACAGAACAAAATGATGGTTGCCAGAGGGAACGGGTGCTCGGAGGCTGGGTAAAAAGGGGGGAAGGACTAAAAGTAGTTACAAAAGAGACACAGGGTAGGCCTAAAATTGGTAGTTACAAAATTGTGTAAATTGGTAGTTACAAAAGAGACACAGGGATGCAAAGCACAGCACAAGGAATGTGGTCAATACCATTGTGATAACTACGTATGGTGCCAGGTGGGTACCAATGGGGGGATCACTTCATAAAATACATAACTATCTAACCACTATGCTGTACACCTGAAATTATACAAAATAATACTGAATGCCAACTATAATTGAAATTGAAATTTTAAGTTTGCTATAAAACAGTATGCCTTATTACACTGGCAGCAGCCTCATGCATCTTGTGTCTCTTGTTTGCATCATCCTCTGTTGTGCTTGGTTTAACCTCATGTTGCTTTATAAACTAAGTGTAGCCTAAGTGTACAGCGTTTAAAGTCTATAGCAGTGTGCGGTAATGTCCTAAGCCTTCATATTTACTCACCATTCACTCTGACTCTCCCAGAGCAACTACCAGTTGCTTCATTCATGGTAAGTGCCCTATACAGGTGTAGTATTTTAAAAATCTTTTATACCGTATTTTTCTGTACCTGTGATATGCTTAGATACACAAATACCTACCATTGTGTTACAAATGCCTATAGCATTCAATATAATAACAAGCAGTACAGGCCTGCAGATGAGGCTATGCCATCTAGATTTATGTAAGTGCAATCAATGATGTTCGTACAGTGATAAAATTGCCTAACCACTTCATTTCTCAGGATGGCTTATGATTGTACTTAGAGATTTCCAAACAGGTCTTTTTTTTTTTTTTTAACTAAATTATATAACCGCTTTCTCATTTATCTTTTAAACTGTTTATTCCTTACTGGCCCCATTTATGAAAATAAACTAGGCACATTAAATGTAACATAATGAGAATTTCTTACAGTAGGAGTGCCATCTGGTGATGAAAACCTGCAGGTACAGAAAATAAACTAAGTTGAGTGGGTGCCAAGACCGTTTTTTTAAGTTAAATTTATTGAGGTAACATTGGTAAATAAAATTATATAGACTTCAAGTATACAATTCTATGATACATCATCTGTATATTGTATTATATGCCCACCACCCAAAGTCAAATAAAATTGAGTATTTTTTGATTTACAAAAGACTTTTAGTTTGTGTAGCCTTGCTATTCCAACTAAATATTTTGATATAAAATGTACCTGAATCCTCACTTATCAGAAAAACCATGAACTCTTTTTTGTATCAAACTATTAAAATTTTACTTATTCACTCAGTATGAATATTGACTTTCTATCTCCATTCCAATCATCAACCCACATTTGATAATGAACAGATCATTAGGCTATAAATAATGGCCCCAGTTCTATGGCTCCAGACAATTGCTTTGTGAAACACAAAAAGTACATTGCTTACTTTAAGTTTAAATATTGTTTACTGGGAACAATCAGTTTTCTCTTTTAATTAAGGTTTATTGCTTTGTGTTATATATTCATAAATTGTTACTACAACAGGCCACTAGCATAAACATTGCAAATGCAATTCTTGCAAAACAATTTTTGAAAAAAATAATGATGACCCCAGAACATGCTTCTAAAGATGCTTGTTAAGCAAATTCAGAGTAGCTTATTTTCTCTCAATATGGTTCTCCATACTAATACTGAAATGTCAGAATAGCTGAATCTCTGTTCATAAGTAAAGTCTTAACGCTTAAGATATTTAGCAAAAATCTTTCAGAGATAAGACTAGTTAAAGTGCAAGCACAGAAAATAAAGTGTTACCAAAATGCTCTGAAAAAACAGTTCAGAAAACATACCAAGTTAACAGGATGTACGGTTCAGACAATATTTTAAAGATTTTATTGTTTTTTCATTTTTTAATTGTTGTTTAAGTGCATGTATCTCCATTATTTATTTATTTTTAGAGAGAGGGGAAGAGAGGGAGAGAAACATCAATGAGTGGTTGCCTGTCACATGCCCCATCCTGGGGACCTGGCCCGCTAACCAGGCATGGGCCCTGACTGGGAATTGAACCAGAAACCCTTTGGTTCATAGGCCAGCACTCAATCCACTGAGCCACACCAGTCAGGGCTGGTTCTGACAAATTTTTTATATAAATTTTATATAAAACTTCTAGAGACTGTGAATTTATAAATCAAGAAAAGAGCATATGTTACCAAAATAATTATCAACACCCTTAAGAACTGTTGCTACCAAAGAACTGTGAAAATGAAAGTAGCATGAAATCTAGACTATAAAAATCAACACCTTTAACTAACACACCGTCATACGGGAAAATTCTATGCCCTTTCTTCTGGAAACAGTTACATGTAGTAAATAGGAATGCTTCTGCAATAAGCACCTAGTTGCCAGACCATAGGAATTCAGTTTACACTTGTTTTCCATCCCTTCTATCACTCTCCACCCCTGAGAGTTCCACTACCCTGGAACGGGTTCCAAGAGAATTCTTAGAATAGAAACAGACAAGAGCAAGAGATTCTAAAAATAACTCAGTAGAAATTCAAACATTTATATCCCAGGATCTTGAGCTGAAGGAAGCCACCGGGTTATTCCAATCTATCCAACCAAATTTTAAAACCCACATTTCCCTCACCTCATTCAAAGTAAATTAAAAAGATACGACAGATTTTGACACAGGTAAGACCTGCTACTACCTCTTTTAACATTTTAATTTTTCATAAATTCACTTGAGTCAAACTGACAATGCATTCAAATTAACATATAAAGCTTCCTACATTATTTCAAGTACCAGAATGGCTTCAATTAGTTGTAACATAAAAGTAAACCAGCAGAGCCCTGACTGGTGGGGCTCAGTGGATTGAGTGCCGGCCTGCAAACCAAAGGGTTTCTGGTTCGATTCCCAGTCAAAGCACATGCCTGGGTTTCAGGCCCGGACCCCAGTTGGGGGCGCACGAGAGGCAACTACACACTGATGTCTCTCTCCCTCTTTTTCTCTCTCTCTTCCCCTCTTTCTAAAAAGAAAAAAAATAAAATCTTTTTTTGAAAAAAGTAAACCAGCGGAAGAAACCAACCTAATAAAACTACAATGACTTTTCCTGTAGAGGAACATTTTTTAGAAAATGTTTTATCAACTGCTACTTTTTCCAAGGACTTTTTAAAAGATAAAATTCCTCAGTGACCTGGCCAGTGTGCCTTAGTTGGTTGGAGCATCGTCCCGTAACCAAAAGGTTGCAGGTTCCATTTCCAATGAGGGTACATACCTAGGTTGTGGGCTTGATTCCCCAGTCCTGGTGCATATAATCCCCTGCTGTTCACTCAATACTGAAGCCAATGGAGCTGGGACTATCTGGCAAACCAGGCAGGTAGTCTCATTCACTCACTCCCAAAAGGCTAAATCCAGTTAAGTAATAATAACAACACACACATACTGTTTACTATGTGGCCAGACACCAACGAAGTGCTTTATAGTATACCTACTATTAAGTTATTAACCTTCCCAACAACACTCTGAGATACATACTAACATTACTCCCATTTACAAACAGGAAAATAGGACATACAGATTCATAGCTAGTAAGTGATAAAGCCAAGACTCAGACCCAGTGGGCCCTTAACTCACTATGCTATGCTACAAGGCTGACTGTTCAACTATAGATATACAACAGACTCGAACTCAGCTTCCTCTTCTTTAATACCACACAACTACCAGCCCTGGCCAGGCAGTTCAGCTGGTCAGAGCATCATCCCAATATGCCAAGGATGTGGGTTTAATCCCCAGTCAGGGCACATACAGGAAGCAACAATAAATGCATAATTAAGTGGAAAAACAAACTGGTTTCTCTATCTTTCTTTCTCTCTGCGACTTCCATTCTCTCCTAAAAAAATCAGTAAGTAAAAATTTTTAAAAAGAAGCCCTGGCTGGTATGGTTCAGTGGATTGAGTGCCAGCCTGAGAACCAAAGGGTTGCTGGTTCCATTCCCAGTCAAAGCACATGCCTGGGTTGCGGGGCGCACAAGAGACAACCACACATTGATGTTTCTCTCCCTCCCTTCCCCTTTCTCTAAAAAACAAATAAAATAAAAAAATTTTAAAAAGAAACAAAAAGCCACATAACTACTGTTGGCATCACTCACATAGTTCATATCTGACGCGAAAGGTCTGGTTCTGAGTCAGAATCTCACCTAGCATAAGAGACTTTCAGATACCCACAAGTGCTCCCTTGGGCTCTACATTGTAATGTTTTTGTACCAGTTGTGTTTTATTATTTTTATTAACTTCCAATCTGTGTTCTTGCTTTTTCTAATAAGAAAATATCTGTAAGTTATACACCTAAAACTAATATAATATTATACATCAACTGTAATTAAAAAATTAAGAAATATTTTATAAGAAAATACCCATGATTTGGCTGGTATAGCTCAGTGGATTGAGCACTGGACTGTATACCAAAAGCTCTTCAGTTTGATTCCCACTCGGGGAATATGCCTGGGTTGCAGGCCAGGTTCCCAGTTCCGGGCGTGTGAGAAGCAATTGATTTTACTCAACTGTTTGTGCCCTGTATGCCAGGAGCTGACCAAGCTGATACTTTTATTCTTCACAGCTGCTGAGGGCAGGGTCACGACTCAAGCAGCTGGTGGACAAGGTTGAACTCCCCTACACCCAGGATTGGCTGACAAGGGAACCACAATGTTGTCAGCTATTCTGTGAATAAAATCTGCCAACGGAAAATGAGTGCTGGTGAACTCTTCAACATTACAAAACATCAAAAATTATTTGGTATATTCACATGTCTCTTTCAGGTTAACTAAAGTCAATAAAGAAAAAAAGTATCTAATTGCTTATGGTGGTTTCCAGACATGTCCCACTCCAACCATAATTTCTTGAATCTAAACACTGTCTTTACCCAGAATCCTTCCTATCTTAGCAGCTACCTTAAGATTCTTTGCCTTCCTATCCCTTGAAACATCCCTCATTATTTATGACCAGCCTTACCCCTCTCCTAACAGCACCTTTTCTTAAAAAAATAAATAAAATAAAAAAACCTATACTATTGGATACAAAAAGTCTGTTTAGTTTTTTCCGTAAAATAAGATACATTTTTCATTTTCACCAATAACTTCACTTGGATATTTTGAGTAAGTCAGCTATCTCCCGCCATTGGTTTCTGGTGGGTAGAGGCCAGGGGTGCTGCTAAACATCTTCCAACACATAAGACAGCCTCACAGCAAAGAATTATTTCGCCAAAATGTCAACAGTACCTAGGAACGTCGCAAACCACTTCTGATATGTCCGATCAGTCACGGCACCTTCTCCATACACTGCACAAATCTTTTTTTGAGTTTCAGTTGTGTTTACCTTTCTTGAAATAATAAAACATAATATGCAAAAAATGCATATTTTCTTCCATCTTCAATATTAAAATGGCTACACAAAAATTCATCAATTTTGATATGCTTTTAAATGCATGCTGACATGACAGCTGTCACAATACAATCTAACAAAACTATCTCAAATGGCCCTGGCTGGTGTGGCTCAGTGGACTGAGTGACAGCCTGCGAACCAAAGGGTCTCCGGTTCGATCCCCAGTCTAGGGCACATGCCTGGGTTGCAGGACAGGTTCCCAGTAGGGGGCACACAGGAGGTAACCACACATTGATGTTTCTCTCCCTCTTTCTCCTTCCCTTCTCCTCTCTAAAAGTAAATAAATAAAATCGTTAAAAAAATTAAAAGTATTCTATTCTTTTAAAAAAACTGTTTCAAATGAAGTTAAACTAAGCACAACTAGAGCCATCATATGGAAAAAAGTAATACTTTTTGGCCAACCCAATATATCAGGTTATTTTCATTTTTCATACCTTCACATGAACCATCTGGTCCTCAAATGTTATAATACACAAATATTTCACGACTGATTTATAAAGACTTAATACAGCTCTTATTACACTATTCCAAGACAGCTGTATCATGTCTAGCTATTACTATAAGCCAAAAATAGAAATACTAATTTTTTAAACGTACTCAGACCCAGACCTGACTGGTTGATTGGGTGTCACCCTGCCAGGTGAAAGGTCGCCGTTCAACTCCTGGTCAAGGCACATGCCTGGGTTGCCTCTGTGTGTGATATACAAGAAGCAACCGATGGATGTTTCATGTTTCTCTCACACATTGATGTTTTTCTCTCTCTCTCCTTTCCCCTCTAAGAATAAATTAAATCTTAAAAAAAGAAAAGTACTCAGACCCGTAGTTTTTCATTACAGTTCTTAAACTGTCCTCACGAGTCCAGGATACAAAATCTTGAATAGTTTTTTGTAAAGCATATTTGTTTTTTCTAATGACATACTTATTACTGTTTTACTTGTGCCAAAAGTAACTTTTATTTTTATTAGTTTTTTTTAATCCTCACCCGAGGATACGTTCACTGATTTTAAAGAGAGAGGAAGGGAGAGGAAAATGGAGAAGAGGGGCGGGGGTGGGGGTGGGGAGGGAGAAACACAGAGAAAGAGAAACATAGATGTGAGAAATACTACAGCTGCCTCCTGTGCATGCACCCCAAATGGGGGTGGAACCCACAACCTAGGTACATGCCCTGACGAGAATCAAACCTGCTACCTTTTAGTGTACAAGATGATGCTCCAACCAACTGAGCCACTTAGCCAGGGCCAAAAATCAACTTTTTAAAAAATGTCAGTTGCACTGGCTGGGTAGCTTAGTTAGAGCATCATCCCTATCTGCCAAGTATGCACATAGAAAAATAAATAAGTGAAAGAACAAACATGTTTCTCTTTCCTCCTCCTCTCACTCTAAATCAATAAATTTTTTTAAATAATAAATAAATGTCAGTTTTACCTGAGAATGTATCAAAACATAGTCATGTAAATCCATTTAATGTTGACATACCTATCACACACCAGGCTCATTTTCATTCAATTACCAAATACAAAATTCCTTAGTAAGTAAATCTCCTACCACTACTATTGAGAAAATATCTCATATCCTTTTCCTTCTCATAACTATTCTCTATATGCAAATTAATCTCAAAAACAAAGGCTTATATGGGGGAGGGAGGTGGGGAGGGCTGGGGTGGTGGGGGCAGAAAACTGTACTTGAAAAACAATAAAAAACAAAGGCTTATAAATATTACCTTTAAAGCACTCTTGGAAACTGCTTGTTCTATCTTGTAAGCAATGATCACTTAAACTATATTTCTCAAAAAGAATACACATATTTCCTCTATTTCCTCATTAAACATCCCCTTAACTTTCAGTCTGGTTTCCATCACTCTATCACCCCAACAATAGGAAAAATGCTACTCCCTATGTCACCAATGGCCTCCTCCCAATCTAGGAGAATGGCAAATCACCTGAATCTTTCTACCGTTCTCATTCTTTCATCTGTCTCTGGCATTCACTACATTTCATCACATTTCTCACCTGGCTTCTCAGACACACCACCCTTGTTCTCTGTTCTCAAATCCTCAACGGCATCATATCCTTCTATCCCTGAAACATAAAACTGTTAAATTGGAGAGCACATTCTCCCTTCCTATAGAAATTTTGCTACTGGCATCAGTAATTGCCTCCAACTTTAAAGCAAAAGCTAAAGACTTTGTGTCTCTCTGGATATTCAGCCTACTAGGTCTCTATACCTATAATGAAATTCATTCAAAATCATCTCATTTGAAAACTTCCAAAATTTTCCAAGTGATCAGTATTTGTCAAGTATTCCAGAGCTCAAAAACCTTTAAGTCATTCTTTTAATGCTACCATTTCTTCCCACACACATTAAGTCATAAAGGATTTAAGGCTTTTGAAATCTATGTCATCCTTTACATTCTCTGCCATCAACTTAGTAGACGTATCTGAATACTATACCTAAAAGCCCCTTATTGTCTTCTAGGAGGAGATTAGGTAGCCCTGTCCAGTACTAGTTTTGATGCCAGTCTGTCACATATACGAGGAGAGGACCCAAACAAACTGGAATTACATTCTGGAGGGCGGGCCCCTTGTTGTACAGCATTCCCCAGCTAGGTGAGTGTTCTAGGAACCCATCTGTATCAGCATACCAGCTAATGATGTGAGAGGCTGCATTCAGCTTCCGAAAATTTTTTTGAAAACTTTCAGTGCATTTGCCCACTTCACAATGGGTAATTTACAAGCACACCTGCCCACACCATGCTGAGTGTTCAGCAGTTTTTAACCAAAAAACAGCACGATCCCTATGCCCCACCCTCCCTACTCACCCAAACTCTCCCCAGTGCTGTTTTTATTTCCCCAATTTAAAAAGTCCTCAAAGAAAAATGTTTTGCTGATGTGGAAGACATGAAATAAAAAAAGACATCAAAATTGATGAGTTCAAAAACTGTTGTGAGTAATGGAAAAAACATCAAGATAGGTGTATTGCATCAAATGGAGAGTACTTTGAAGTTGACTTAAGTTTACACATGTAAGAATACACAATTTTTTATCAATTCCAGTTTTTTGGCAGTTCCCTCTTATACAACCCAGCAGTTACAAAGCGCCTTTATCAACTACTGTATCAATAATTGCCTCTAGTTCACTGAAATTTCATGCCCTATTTACCTGTCTGAACTACGTAAATTGTGAAACTGAGGCAGACTGTTATTCTTCTAGAATACAGCTAAAATCTACCAACTTTTGATATCAAATTATATCAATCTACTAAATCTAGCAAAAGTGAAATCCAACCAAACCTCTGACTAAACCCCAGTATGTAAGATACTGTATTTTGCTGTGTATAATGTGTGCTGCTTTTGACCCAAACTTTCAGGAAAAAAACATTTCATTTTAACTTTTTTAATTCAATGTTTTATTTATTTATAATCAAATACTTGTTTTTTGTTTATAAAGGAATTTTAGCATTTATTTTTGAACATATTATGGTACAAGAAATTTTATGAAATAATTGCAAAACACAAGAACAGATATATCTGGCATTACCCATGTACAACGCACATCCTTAATTTTCCCTCAAAAATTTGGGCAAAAAAGTGCACATTACACACAGCAAAATATGGTAGACAGTTAAAACTGCCTGAATTATATAAAGAGGCCTAGTGGAACCAGGCACAGAAGTTCAAGGACCCCACCTCATCCCCATTCCTCATCCCCCACCCAGTGCAAAATCCCCAGTATTATATATCACAGACGTGGACATTGTTTCAGTTATCAGCTAGGACTTGGCTGTATTCCCAGGCAGCAGTATCTCAGATAAGTAAAGCAGTACCGCATTGTGGTTATGAGTTTGAAAGTCACATAGACCTGGCTTCCCTAAATTAACAGATTAGGTAATCATCATCAAGTACTTGACTCTTTCCCAAAACTGTAAAGAGCACCAAACAAGATAATGTACTTCAACTGCTTCTTCCAGATCCTGATAGCAACCATAAATGGTAGCAACTCTAAAATTAATGTACACTGACCACTCTTTTTTTCTGCTGATACTGTTCATTTAAACATATTACCTATTAATTCAACCAATTTAAATAACTTTACTGAGATATAATCAATACCATAAAGTTCATCCTTTTAAAGTGCACAATTCAGTGATGTTTAGTTATTTACCAAGCTGTACACCTATGGCCAACTATAACGCTAGTAAAATCCTTTGTAACACTGGTCATCTTTTTGCCCCACAGATGGCTAAACTATTAGAATATATAAATTAGTTTATCGTATGCTAGCTATATACCATTACGGCTAGGATCTTCCACTATAAGCATTAGAACGATTAAATAGCTCAAACTGTCTCTGTGTAAAAGAAAAAAAAAACACCCCACACCAATGTGGCTCAGTTGTCATTCCACAAAGCAAAAGGTCACAGGTTCGATTCCCTGGTCAGGGCACATGCCTGGGTTGCAGGTTCGGTCCCTGATCATAGGTAACCAATCGACATTTCTCTCTCCCATCAATGTTTCTCTCCCTCTCTTTCTCCCTTCCCCCCCCCTAAAAATAAAGAAATAAATCTTTTTAAAAAATGCAAACACTTCTGTGATAATAAAATAGCAAATGGCCTATTTTAACTAACAAGGATTTTGTTCCTTAACCACCACCTAGATTTTTCTGTAAATACAAGGGTGTTTTTTCCACCATTGCCTCAACACTCCCAATCACAAGAAATTTTTAAAAAACAAAAAAATGAGACCTTGATTGGAGGAAAAAAATTGAGACATTCAATAAGTTTGTATAAAAAGTTGACCAAAAGAAAATGTTTAATGTGCTGTGGCCAGGTAGCTCAATTGATTGGAGCATCTTCCCAAATGCCAAAAAGCTGCCAGTTTGATTCCCAGTCATGTCACATCACATACGTAGGTTGCAGGCTCAATCCCAGGTCAAGCACATGCAGGAAGCAACTAATACATTTCTCTCTCGCATCAATCTGCTCAATCTGTCTCTCTCTCTACAATCAATAAAAATATTCTCAGCCTGTCAAATACACCTGAGAAAATAATCATTTAAGAAACGGAGACCTGGCTGGTGTGGCCCAGTGGACTGAGTGCCAGACCGTGAACCAAAAGGTTGCCAGTTTGATTCCCAGACAGGTACATGCCTGGGTTGCAGGCCTGGTCCCCAGTTGGGAGCATGTGAGAAGCAACCGATCCATGTTTTTCTCCCTCCCTTTCCATCTCTCTAAAAATAAATAAATAAAATCTTTTTTTTTTTTAAGAAATGGATTATCACTCAGTACCATGCTTCAGTGACAGTATATAAATAGGGTAAATCAGAAATCCTGATTGGACTGGGAAACTAAAAAAGACATTTTGTAAACTGGGAAAATCTGAATGTGGATTTAAACCAGATGTAATTATTGCTATTATATATTAGATATTATTAAATTATTCATTTTCCTAGGTGTGATAACGTTACTGTGGTTATTTGTAAGAGAAGCTCTTTATTGTAAAAAGAGGCTTGCTAAGGAAATATTTAGGCATTAACGTCAAGATGTTTGCACGCTTAAATTATTTAGCCTCAAAAGATAACGTGTAGCAGAGAGAAAAGTCAATGTGGCAAAATGTTAAGTAGGCATACACATGTTCATTATTACACTCTTTCAGCTTTTATAGATTTGAAAATGTTAAATTAAAAGGCTGGAGGAAACCAAATGGAAAGAAAATGAAAAGGACAGAAAGGACAGAAAAACAGTAAAGATCAGGCAAGTAGAAGGTTATGATGGTAGAAATATATCCAGAACATCCATAACTACAATAAATTAAATGGTCTTCATGCTCCAGTTAAAAGAGAAGTTGGCAACTTGTATCAATAAAGCAAAGTCCTGCTGTGTGGTGTTCATAAAAAATCTATCTAAAACATCCCACCAGAGGTTTGGGCATCATGCCCCAAACTATAAGGTTGCAGGTTTGATTCCTGCTCAGGGCACATGCCTGTGTTGTGGGCCAGCACCCTTTAGAGGCATGTGAGAGGCAAATGATTAAAGTTTCTCTCACACATGGATGGTTCTCTCTCTCCCTTTCTGCCTCCCTTCCCCTCTCTCTAAAAACATAAAATTAAATTAATTAATTAAAACATTCCAATAGTATTGGCTAAAACTAAAAATCAATGCAATACCAAATGTTGGCAAGGATATGAAACTCTTAACTATTCAGTCTTGAAAATTAAGTTCCAATAGCCAAGGTATCCTCTATATGTATGAATTAAACTTCCTCCCTAGACTATTAGAATGATACCAGTTATGTAATACCCTCAAGAGAACTGAGAAAATAGTTACTCACTTATCTGTGTTCCAATGAGGAGCCTAATTAAGAATGACTGTACAACACCACAGAAAACAATTTGGGATTACCTAGTGAAGTTACACATATCCCACACATAGCCCAAAATTCTACTCCCAATTACATACAGAATCTTGAGGAATCTGTTTTAGTGGAAGATAGGGTATACGAATGTTCACAAGTAGACAACTATAATTTGTAATCACCAAAAAAACCCTCCAAAACCTGTAAATGAGACAAATATCTATCACAATGGAAGAGGATGTGGCATAGCCTTACAATGAACTACCATACTACCGAAAGTGAATGACAGCTGTAAGAATTAATCATGGATGAATCTAAAATATTTAAGCATGGAAAAGTATCAAAAGAATCATAAAATTCCATGTAGATCATAACTGAAAACTATATATTGTTGCCCAGGCCAGGTGGCTCAGCTGGTTGGAGCATCATCCCTTATACCAAAAGGCTGCAGGTTCAATTCCCGGTCAGAGCACATACCTAGGTTGCAGGTTTGATCCCCAATTTGGGTGCACAGGGGAGGCAACCGATCAATGTTTCTCTCTCACATCGATGTCTGTCTGTCTCTCTAAAAAAATAAAAAATTTAAAAATCAATTAATATATTCAGGTGAGGATTAAAAAAGTAATAGTAAACTACACATTGTGCCATGACTGGTATGGCTTAGTGGGTTGGGCATCGTCTCACACACCAAAAGGTTGCCAGTTCAGTACTCGCTCAGGAAACATGCCTGTGTTATGGTTCAGATCCCAAGCTGGCGGTGGCCAGGGGATGCGAGTGGCAACTGATCAATGTTTCCGTTGCACATCAATGTTTCTCTGCCTTTCTCCCCATTCTCCCTCTTCCTGGCTCTCTAAATAAATGAATAAATAAATAAAACTATATACTGTTTATGGATATACACATATATGAAGTAAAAATTATTCTAAAAAATAATGAACCCAAAATGTAGAGTAATGGTTACCTCTAGGAAAGACAGAAAGGAACGCCTTGAGAGATGGCACACACACAGGGCTTTTAGACAGCTGTAATGTTCTACCTCTTGGTCATTTTATTTGTTTTTGAAAACTCCACATGTGTTTTTATACCTCATAAACCTTTTCTCTAACATTTTAAAAGGTATATACATTATATTAAAAAAAAAGAGCAAGGATACAATAAAATGTTAAACCATTAAGTCATTTTCACCTTCTTTTTGTTTTTTCAAATTTTCCTCATGTATTTTGTTAGGCAAAATAGTACCAGCCAACCTGACCCAAAAACTTACACTAAACTGAACATTTAATTATTTAACTTGAGAAAAGGTGGGGGGACTGGGCTTGGTTTGGAAAATTATTTAATGTTAGGCTTATCGATCAAACCTAAAGCTGATCATTTTTTCCCTAAACTATCTCAGTTAAACTTGTCTATTTTTAAGCCCACTTATTCTTGTTTAATGAGTTTACAATGCCAAGCACTGGTATCAAAAGAAAAATCTCACCCTTCACAGAACACACATTCTGGCCAAGTACTTCAGTGGGTCAGAGCACCATCCAGATTCACTAAGGTTGCAGGTTCAATCCCTGGTCTGGGGCACGTACAAGAATCAACCGAAGAATACATAAATAAGTAGAACAACAAATCGATGTTTCTCCCCGCCCCTCTCTCTCTCTCTAAACAAACCAATAAATATACCCATGGATAAGGATTAAACAATAATAAAAAATAAAATTAATTAATTCCAACTGGGCTCCAATTCAATTTAGCTCATAACTCCAGCATGAAAATGAGTTACCTGAAAATTGAAACTCACTCTACTACACATGCTGTATCAGCCAGAAATTCACAAACCTGGTCTTCAAAACCTATGCAAAGACATTTCAAAACTAAAATAATTTACCTTAATTTCTTTAAAAAGTACAGGACAGCCCTGGTGGGTGTAGCTCAGTGGATTGAGCGCGGGCTGCAAACCAGGCATCGCAGGTTCGATTCCCCGTCAGGGCACATGCCTGGGTTGCAGGCCATGTCCCCCAGCAACCGCACATTGATGTTTCTCTCTCTCTCTCTATCTCCCTCCCTTCCCTCTCTAAAAATAAATAAATAAAATCTTAAAAAAAAAAAAAGTACAGGACAGCCCTGGCCAGGTGGCTCAGTTGGTTAGAGCATGATCCCCATATGCCAAGGTTGCAAATTCAATCTCTGGTCAGGTCACAAACATCAACCAAGGGGTTGATGGGTGGAACAACAAACTGATATTTCTCTCTCTTCTCTCTCCCAAATCAATTTAGAAAGTACAGGATATGTAGGATCAATGAGAAAAAAACTGTCAAAAAAACTGAAAAAAAAAAAAAAAAAAAAGCATATGCGGTTTGCATTATAACTGTCTCATCAAAACTGATTAATTTGGTTCTTGCACTCAAAAAAGAAAAAAGATTCTATTCCTAAATACTTATTAGATGGCTGGACCAAAACTATTTCAAAACCTACTACAGGTTTACATGGTGGTATTTCCTTATAAATCTTCCCTCTTTTTGCCTCCCCTCAAGTTACATCTCTATTCCTTTTTTGGGGGGGGTGGCGGATAGAAAAGAAAAAAACAGCTGCTTCTAAGATACACCACCTCATCAGTTAACACCACAGGTGCCATAACACTCAACTTTTAAAGGACATTCAATTTACTCAAACAACTAAGAACTAACTGTATTTGCTGACCTACAAGTTACCTCACAAAGAGAAATAAGATGAATTTTTAAGAGCAGAGGAACATCAGTCTGTGAATTCACAGAGACTGCTTCTTCTGAACAGATATTAATCCTTCATAATACACTTACACCAAACAGAAGTCTGTAACAAAAAAAAAAAAATCTTGCCCTGGCTGGCATGGCTCAGTGGATTGAGTGCCGAACTGCAAGGCAAAGGGTCGCAGGTTGATTCCCAGTCAGAGCACATGCCTGGGTTGCAGACAAGGTCCCCAGTAGGGGGCAGGTGAGAGGCAAACCACACATTGAAGTTTCTCTCCCTCTCTCCCTTCCTCTCTCTCTAAAAATAAATAAATAAAATCTTTTTAAAAAATTTTAGAGTAAGTCATTAAAAAAAAGACTACAGAATCAACACTTCAAGACCAACCCTTACAAAGTGAAAGCTTCAGCTAAGACCAGTTCTAATATTCAAGACTGGTTTACACTTTCCACTTGTAGTATATAAAGGTGTAGGGATATTAACCAGTTCCCATCGATACACACTGCATATTGAACTACACCTATTCTTCTTCATGTTCTATTTCTTCCCAAAAAATAAGTCACTCAGGCTAATACCATGAGACACTGTAGTGAGCACTGCACAGGCTGCACCACTTAGTTACCAGGAAAGGGAAGCAGAGGTGTTACTGTTGTTCCAGCCTTGTTCTAAAGGCAGGTCAATGTACTACTGCTGGTCCAGCCCATATTTAAAGAGAGAGGCCAGAGCAACAGGAAATAGGCAGGAGAGGCAATTACCACAAGCTTTTTTCCCATGGCCTCATTCCCATGCCACCATTTACAGCCACATTTCAATCATAATGCAAATCTCTCTTCTCTGAATTGTTTAATTATTGAGGATCAGAGGAAACAAGAAAGCAAAAAGGGGAAATCAGAGCTGTGGGGAACAAGTGGGGAGAAATCTCATTACACATGTTAACTAGCCATAAGGAAAAATCAGGAGGAACTCATTGTAGGCATGCAGAAGAGCAGTGTGGGAAGTAAATCATTTCTGCCTAATGACAGATAAGGGAAGCCTTCACACAAATGGGAGGATAGCCCTAGCCATGGAGGGGCCCTGGCAAGATGGTAATAAGCCGTGTTGGTGTACTGGAAGACCCTAACATGCAGGGGGGTCCTACCTTTTGGCATCTCTGGGTCACACTGAAAGAAGAGTTGTCTTGGGCCACACATTAAATACGCTGCAACATGTAATCACAAAAATCTTGTAATGTTTTAAGTAAATTTACGATTTTGTGTTGGGCCAGATTCATAGCCATCCTGAGCCACAAGTAGCCTACAGGCCACAGGTTGGACACCCCAAGAGTGGAATTTATTTCCTTTCCTAAGACATAGGTACCATCCCACTCTAGACACTTAATTCCTAGGATACAGGAGCTCTTAGGTACTATGTCCATCTTGCAACCACCTTTTAATAAACACTAAAAAGTATGTACATTTCATGGCAAAAAGTGAGGAACACACTACTTGCATATATCTTGGTTCAAAAAGTACTATCATAATAGAAAAGAAGCCTTGGCTGGTGTAGCTCAGTAGATTGAGCACTGGCCTTGCAAACCAAAGGGTTGCCAGTTCGATTTCCAGTCAGGGCACATGCCTGGGTTGCAGGCCAGATCCCTAGCAAGGGGCGTGCAAGAGGCAACCACACACTGATGTTTTGCAACCACACATTGTTATTTCTCTCCCTCTCTTTCTCCTTCCTTCCCCTCTCTCTATAAATAAATAAATAGATAGATAGCTGTGTTTACTTAAAATGTTATATGCCCTTCAAATAAAAAGTGATCTTCGGATATGTTCTGGAGACCTTAAAAGGCTCTCAATTATTAGGACACAGGTACTGAGGAAAGTTAGGCCTAAATACTGGCAGACTATATACCTTGGATGTAAGTAGAAACATAATCCAATTGAGGTGGTAGAAAACTACAGCATTAAGTCAAACAGGAAATAACAGAAATGATGACGGGATCAACTCCTAGAGAGAACAAGCAAAAGGGACCACAGTAGTGGCATTTCAGAAGCCTGAGCAGTTAATTAGATTGATAACCCAAGGGAAAAGGTGGGACAGCCAAGTGAGAAAGTGATTCAGACATAAAACAAAAAAGATGTAATACACTGAGGAAGGAGTGACATTTCCAAATGTATTATAACAGAAAGCGCTTTAGTTTACAAAGTGCCAACAGGAACCAGTACTAAGAAAACTGAATCCCAAAAGTCTGACACCAAAGCCTTCCAGAGCAAAAAGGAGTAGAGTTGAACTATGCCTGCGAGTAAGCCGGGAAAGGCTGGAAAGCGCAGAAGTTGGTCTCTAAGAGGTCCAGTCCCAGGACTAGTGTGCGACAGGCGTGAAAACGGAAAGGTGGTCAGGATGAGGAGCGTCAGCGTGGTGCGGGAGCTCAGAGAACAGTCAGTAGGGACCGAGGTGGGAGAGAAAAAAAAAAAAAAAACAACACTCCCTCCAGGGCAGAAAACCGGAGGGGAGGGGAGGGGAGGGAAAGACCCCCCCCCCCTGGGGCTGGGTGGGGCCGGACCGACTAGGACCCGGGCAGGCAGGAAAAAGCAAGTGGCAACAGGCCGGGGAGAGGAAGGACGCCCGGGCCTGGGCATAGTGAGGACACATGAAGCCGGCGAAGGAAGCTCGGCCCGGTCTTCACGGGTGGGCGCTGGGGGAAGAAAAAGGGGGTTAGAGGAAAAAAAGAGCTGAAAGCAACGCTAGAAAGCGCACTCTGCAGCACTGAGAGCCCTGGAACTAGGGAGGAGAGAGGGAGGGTGCCAATTACCAAGGCTGTTCTCGCTGTACTCGGCACCCGCCGCCGCCGCCGCCGCCACCGCCGCCGCTCGTTACCTGCCAATGTGCCTCTTACAAAGCGGCGGCGGCGGCCGAGGCGGCCCGTCCAGTCACGTGATCTTACGTCACGGGCGAAGGAGGAGCCACACGCGTCTCTGGTGCGCGGCTCCTCAGTCCGCCCAAGGGACTCACTTCCTCTACCCACCCCCAACACGAACCGGGAAGGCCCAAAGCGTCGAGGCTCGGGGAGGCGCGGGGATGTAGCAAATAAGGGAGATTTTACGGAATTCCTCGCACCCTAGGTTATCAGGAGCGAACTATCCACAGAATCCAGGATGCTCAATACTGCATTCGTTGTCGCGCTGTGATGACCTCACAAGGCCTGCCAACTCTCTTCCTGCTTGAGTCACGTGACGTGGTCCAACCACTGAAGTTAACAAACGTTGCGCGGGGGTTACGACTCCGATCTTGCTGCACAGGCTCCCAACAGCGCATCCCTTCCCTAGAAACTTTATAGGCGAGGCGTCTAAGACTTAGTGCCGAGGGAAGGCCGAAAGGGTAAGCGGATAGAGCTAGCATCTGAGACTAATACCATTGGGTGCCTTCTGCCAGGTGGCTGAGCGTGGTTCTTGCTGTCAGAAGTAGTCCCGGCGGGAGGGTTCCCACACCCAGAGTCGCGCGCCGCCCGGTTCCTTGCGCGGGAAAACGGCAACGGCTAGCCACGGTACTGCCGGTAGCAAGCGGGCTTCAAAAGGAACCTCTACAGCACCGGAGAGTCTCGCGGCTTGCCTTATTGTGGGATCGAATTCTGCATTCCCAAGCCTCTGTTGCTGAAAAGATTAACATTTATTGAGCGCCTACTCGGTGTCAGCCGTTTATACAACTGTTTTTATTGAATCATGTAATCAACCCTTTGAGAAAAGGACTGTCCCCGTTTTAAGCATGAAAAAAGGGTTAAAGGGGTTCAGTTGTTTCCCGGGTCGTACCCAAACCAGATTTTCTCTCTCCAAAAAGATCTGACCTGTTTTAACATACGGAATTGTGTTTAAAAAAGGAGATTATGATTTACCATTGTAGTGCGGTGTTTTAGAGTTTAAAGTATTTTCTCATTTACTGGCCTATTTGATCTTCAAAGGCAGTATTCCATGCTGGCTAGATACATAAACTTTGGAGTTCAGCAGGCCTTACCTCAATTCCAGCTTTCCTTTGTGGTAGCAATGCTTCACTTGGTGGTTAAAATTGAAGGAGATTATGTAAAGTACCTGCTTCAGACATAGTAAATCCTCAGCAAATATTCGTAATTATTTTCACACCCTGTGTGTGCCCTTTGGACATAACAGATCTAAGTAAGATGGGTAGGGAATTATACTGATCTTTGTGCAAGGCACTATACTAATTACAGATTAACTTGCTAGTTACTATTAGACTAGTTGTAGGTTAAATTGCATGGTCACCAGCCCTGCTCAATTCGGGGGAGGCTTTTGTTATTCATCTGAATTGATCAAAGAATGCTCAGACTGTGCCTTTGACAGATAGATTTTATGACCATTCATGTATAGATGTATTTTATCTCTCCCCTTTTGACAGTGACCTAGGATTGAGTCTGCTCAGTAGTCTTCATTTTATTCCTGCTTTACAGAAGTGTGTGGGAGAGTAAAAGATAACAACTGCCCCTGAGAGGCAAAAACTTAATGGAAAGAGCACCAGAAAACAATTCTGAAAGGATATATACAAACCTGATTACATGTTGTTGCTGTTCCTTAAGAATAGGAAAGATGATTTGTGATTGAGGACCCTGGTCAAAGAGACTATAATCAACCTAATCTGCACTGTTTTAATTTTTTACATGGAAGAGGTACTGGTGTTTGGGGTGTTTTGTGTTTGTTTGTTTGTTTGTTTGTTTAATTTATTAGGGTGATGTTGGTTTATAAAATTATATAGTTTTCTTTTTTTTTAGAGAGAGAGGGGGGAAGAAGAGAGATATACATGGATCCATTGCCTCTTCTATGCACCCCCACCCAATAAAAAAAGCCAAACTCAGGCAAGGGCCCCAACCCATAATGGAACTGACAGCCCTTCCCTTTGCTGGAAGATGCACAGCTAACTGAGCCACACCTGTCAGGGCCTTTTACCCTCCTTCCACCTACCCCTAACCCAGCTTTCCCTCTGGTAATCACCATACTGTTGTCTGTGTCTATGAGTTGTTGTTGTAGTTGCTGTTTTTCTTAATCCTCTGGCTGGTGTGGCTCAATGGATTGAGTGCTGGCCTGCGAACCAAAGGGTCACCAGTCCAACTTCCAGTCAGGGAACATGCTTGGGTTGTGAGCTGGGTCCCCAGTGGCAGGGTGCATGAGAGGCACCCACACATTGATGTTTCCTTTTCTTTTCTCTCCTTTCCTTCCCCTTTCTCTAAAAAAAACCAAAATCTTTTAAAAATATATTTTTAAAAAATGATAAGGATTTGACTTTGGGCAGTGGCTTACAATGCAATATACAGAGCATGTGTCATACAAATGTATACCTGAAACCTATATGACCCTATGAACCAAAGCCACCCCAATAAACTTAATAAAATACAAAATTTAGCCCTGGATGGTGTGGCTCAGTGAGTTCAGTGCCAGCCTAAAAACCAAAAGGTTGCCAGTTCAGTTCCCAGTCAAGGCACATGCCTGAGTTGCAAGCCTGGTCCCCAATTGGGGGCCTGTTAGAGGCAACTGTTGGGTTGGACAGGATATGAAAAGGTTAATGCAGGTGCCAAACAAAGAAAACTGCAAGCTAAGCAACCACCAAAATCTTCCCAGCAACAAGTGCCTAAGTGGTCAGCCATTCTCAGCCTGCCATGGAGACTACAGCGCCCAGTCTGCCTAAGACACCAAAAGCCTTACCCCACCGCGATGTATAAAAAATCTTCCCACTCTACCCCAGGCACAACTTCTCTGGCCCCCTCACTCTGGACCAGAGAACCTCGCCCGGAAGCGCAGCCCCAATAAAATCCTGTTTTTACCCTCTTTGTGGCTGATTTGACTTTCTTCCTCAGCGGAAAAATCTTACATTTTGGTGCCGAAACCCGGAGTTGTTCACTGGGCCATTCCTCCCCGTCTCCCCGAGGAAAGCCTCTGCAACCAATCCACCAGTTCGGACAGCCAGGGTAAGTGTCCCTCTTCCCTTCTTCCCTGACTCGATTCTGACTCCGGGCCCTTGTCTGGAAATCGCAGCTGCATCAGGGTAACCCAATCCATGGAGAGACTGCTCTCCGCTTCTCGGGGTAACTGGTTGCCTGTGGAGACGTCCCGGGCACCGAACCCCAGCTTACCTGAAAGGTTGGTGGATTGATCTGCGGTACGCCAATTTTCAATCCCCAATCTCCGTCGGGCCACGGAATATGGGAGGACAGGAGTCCAAAATAAACCCCAAGACGCCCTTAGGGTGTCTCCTGAAAAATTTGCCTGTAATTGACCCAGGTCTAAAACGAAAACGGTTAATCCTCCTGTCTGCCACGGCCTGGCTGTTATATCCTTTAGATAACCATGACACCTGGCCTCCTGATTGGACTTTCGAATTCGCTACCCTTACTGATCTAGAAGATTTCTGCAAACGAACTGGCAAATGGTCTGAGGTCCCCTATATTGAGGGTTTCTGGGTGCTGTGCTCCCATCCATGCTCCACGGCCCAGGTCCTCTTGGTCAGGAGCACCCCCGAACCTTCATGCCCCTCTAAACCTTCCTCTCCCAACCTCTCTTCCTTTACTGACCCACCCAAAGACCTCTCCTCTCCGCCCCCATACCACCCCCCTCCTCCCGAACCCCTTGCCCCCGCACCACCGCCCGCGGGAGCTCTCCCTCCCAAGGATGCCACATCCTCTCCAGTTAGTGCACACACGCGCTCCCGTTCGGCTCTGGCACCCCCAGACTCCCTCTTCTGCCCACTCCGGGAAGTCGCAGGGGCAGCAGAGGTCCTCCGGGTTCATGTACCTTTTTCTCTGTCAGACCTCCCCTCTATCGAAAAGCGTTTAGGTTCCTTTTCCACCAAACCTACAGGTTTCATCAAAGAATTTCAGTATTTGGTCCAGACCTATGACCTTACATGGCATGACTTACACATCATTCTCACATCTACCCTAACCCCAGATGAGCGTGACCGTGTCCCAACGGTGGCTAGAGCACTCGCTGATCAGGTTCACGCTACCAACCCCCTCATGCCTGTTGGGGTGGATGCGGTCCCCCAAGCGGACCCGGGTGGGATATTCAGATGGGACCGGCAGGCAGGCGGTGCTGTGACCAAATGGTTGAGTGCCTGTTAGCAGGAATGCAACAGTCAGCTCAGAAGGCAGTTAACTATGACAAACTCAGGGAAATTACCCAAGGCCCGGAAGAAAACCCAGCCCTGTTCCTTAACCGCCTCACTGAGACTATGGTTCTCCGTACTCGCTTAGATGCTACATCCAATGCAGGGGCCACTGCGCTGGCCACCCATTTTATCTTGCAGTCAGCCCCAGACATCTGAAAAAAAAACTAAAAAAAGCAGAGGGTGGTCCTCAAACCCCTATCTGAGATCTGGTAAATAAGGCATTTAAAGTTTTTAACAACCGGGACGAAAAGACAGGCTGCTTGCCAAGCGCGCCTGCAGCAGAAGGTAGCCCTGCAGACCCAGGTTATAGTAGCAGCCCTTAGGCCAGCAGAAGACCCAGGATGTCACAACCCAGGGGCCAAGTCAAAGTCTAGGCCACCAAAAGGAACATCACCAGGAGCCTGCTTCAAATGTGGTAAGGAAGGACATTGGGCCTGCCAATGTCCAAACCCTTGACCGCCCACCAAACTGTGCTCTGACTGCCGGCAGCTCAGCCATTGGAGAGATGCCTGTCCCCTTAAAGGCTCGTCCCCGGCTCCTCCGTGCAGGGGACCAGCCAGCCAAGGTGAGGACTCTCCTCCAGCCTTAGAGCTCCTTGGCTTCATGGACTAATGACATGGCCCGGACTCAAAGACCCCCATCACCCTCGCCAAGCCCAGGGTAACGCTACAGGTAGCGGGTAAGTCCATCTCATTCCTAGGGAACACGGGGGCTACCTACTCAGTCTTGCCATCACATTCTGGTCCCCTTACCTTTTCCCAGATCTCGGTCATGGGGATTGACGGAACTCCATCACGCCCCCTTCATACCTTTCCTTTAAACTGCAGCCTTGATAATGTCCCTTCACACACTCCTTCTTGGTCATACCCTCCTGCCGCTTTCCACTCCTAGGAAGAGACATCTTGCAGCTCCTAGGGGCCTCCTTACAGATCACAGCCAGCCTAAACCCCTCCTCTCACCTTTTCCTTCCTCTGCTCAAAGACCCTACCCTGTTAACCCAACCTCCAATCTCACCCACCCTAGTCAACCCTCAGGTATGGGACACCTCCATGCCTGTTGTGACCTCTCACCACACCCCAATCACCATCACGCTGAAAAGCCCCACCATCTTTCCTTCTAGACCCCAGTTCTCAATCTCTGAAACCCATCGTAGAGGTCTCAAACCTATCATCTCCTGCCTTATGGGGCAGGGACTTTTAATTCCGGCCAACTCCCCATGTAACACCCCAATTCTTCCAGTTTGGAAACCATCAGGGGCGTACCGGTTAGTCCAAGACCTAAGGCTCATTAATGAAGCAGTAATCCCTATCCACCCCGTGGTCCCTAACCCCTACACTCTCCTCTCCCGCATCCCGCCTGCCACCACCCACTTCTCTGTTCTGGACCTCAGAGGCGCCTTCTTTACTATCCCCCTCCACCAGGATTCATTTTTTTTTGCCTTTACCTGGACTGACCCTGACACCAACGTCTTACAACAACCGACATGGACAGTCCTTCTCCAAGGCTTTAGAGACAGCCCCCATCTCTTTGGCCCCCAGGCTCTTGCCAGGGATCTTGCCACCTGCAACTTAGGCTCAAGCACTGTCCTAACCTCCTCCTGTGCAGTCCCTTGTTACAAGAGTCTCAACAACACACAGCCCTTCTTCTTAACTTTTTAGCAGACAAAGGATATCAGGTTTCCCCCACCAAGGCTCAGATTTCCACACAGACCGTCACGTACTTAGGCCTGTCCATAACCCCTACCACAAGAAGTCTCACTGCAAACCGCACTCGCTTCCTCCGTGAGCTCCAACCCCCTACCAATGGAGATTAGATTCTCTCCTTGGGATTAGTGGGGTTCTTCAGACACTGGGTTCCCATCTTTGCCCTCTTGGCCAAGCCCCTGTACGACGCTGCAAAAGAAACTCCTATGGGACCCCTTACTTCTCCCAAGCTGGTAGAGAAAGCCTTCACCATGTTACAGGACACATTCCTGCAGGCCCCTTCTTTAAGCCTTCCCAATCCCATCCGTCCATTTTACCTTTTCACTGATGAACACCAAGGCATAGCAATCGGTGTCCTGGCCCAACCTGTTGGCCCCTCCTACAGTCTGGTTGCTTACCTCTCTAAGCAGCTGGATCCACCCTTACACGGGTGGCAGCCGTGTCTCCGTGCCCTGGGTAGTGCCGCAGAGTTAGTCAAGGAGGCCCTCAAGCTGACTCTCTGCCAGCTGGTGGTCATTTTCTCACCCCACCGCCTCACTGATCTGCTCTCACACTGGGCCCTCTCACTACTGAACCCTTCGCTCCTCCAAGAGCTGCACTTTCTGTTTATAGAGAGTACCACTCTATCCCTTCGCCTCTCCCCTTGGTTCAACCCGGTCACTGTCTTACCAGCGCCTACCATCAATCCTGAACCTACTCACTCTTGTCCCAAAGTTCTTGACTTTCTAGGGCAGCCCCTAGACAGGGTGTCTGACATTCCACTCCCCAATGCTGACCTCACTGTGTTCGTCGATGGCAGTTCTGTGGTGGGGGCCGGCAGAGGGCCGAGGGCAGCCTACGTGGTGGTCACCCTTGCTTCCACCCTAGAAGCACAACCACTGCCTGAGGGCACCACCTCACAAAAAGCAGAACTCATCGCTCTCACCTGAGCTCTCTCTCTGGCAAAAAACAAGTGAGTAACCATCTACACAGACTTCAAATACGCCTTTCTCATTGTTCACAGTCACTCGACTCTGGAAAGAACGTGGGTTTCTCACGTCTAAAGGTTCTCCCATCATTAATGCATGCCTAATCTCTGAACTCCTCCAAGCTTTAGAATTACCTACAGAAGTAGCTGTTGTTCACTGCAAGGGGCATCAAACCTCACAAGACCCCATCTCCCAGGGCAATGCCCAGGCTGACGCCATAGCACGAAAACTGACCACTGGAGCTTCTCCCTCCCCCATACTCTTCCTGTCCACCCCTGTACTTCCTTCCTATACTCCTCAGGAATACTCTTCCTTGTATGCCCGGGGCAGCCGCACTGGCAGAGGAGGCTGGATCTTCCTCAATGGAAAAATTGCCATTCCCCAGCAGTAGGCTCTTCCCCTCCTCTCAAAAATCCACCAGTCACTGCACATTGGCCCCAAGGCTCTGTTCAAGTTCCTACATCCCCTCTTCTCCTTCCCAAATCTTCTCCAGTCCATCAAGCAGGTGCATGTTGAATGCTTGGTCTGCTCTAAAAAGTCAACCCAAGGAGGCCTTAAACCCAGTTTCCAACTCACCAGTTTCCATCTCCCTGGCCAGGACTGGCAAATCGACTTCACTCACATGCCTCCACACAAGAAATACCGTTATCTCTTAACCTTTGTTGATACCTTTTCAGGCTGGATAGAGGCCTACCCTACTGCTCGGGAAACAGCTGACACTGTTGCTGCTCCTCATCGAGCACATTGTCCCGCACTTCGGGTTGCCTGCCTCCATCCAGTCAGACCACGGCCCTGCCTTCAGCTCCCAGGCTGTGCCACAAGTTTCCACCTCACTGGGCATCACCTAGAAGCTTCACATCCCATACCATCCTCAGTCATCGGGTAAAGTTGAACGCGCCAATGAGATTCTCGAGTCACATCTAACCAAACTTACCCTAGAAACAAAAAACTCTTGGCCTACACTCCTCCCATTAGTCCTAAATCAGAATCAGAGCTGCCCCAGGGAGCTGTCAGGATTCCCATTAGTCCTAGCTAGAATCAGGCTGCCCCAGGGAGCTGTCAGGATTGAGCCCATTCGAACTGCTTTACGGTAGGCCTTTTCTAATCAACAATAATTGACTAGTTTCTCCTCCACCTCTGGCCTCCTACCTGCCCTACCTTTCCCTCCTAAGACATCTCCTTAGAGAACATGCTGACCGAACCCTCCCACCGGTAAGAGGACCACAAGAAGCAGACCATACAATTCCTCTCCAACCAGGGGACCAGGTATTGCTCACGGAGCTGAAGCCTGGACCACTCCAGCCTAAGTGGACAGGACCCCATACAGTAATACTCACCACCCTACAGCAGCCAAGCTTTTAGGCCTTCCCTCTTGGGTTCGTGTCTCCCGCCTTAAACTAGCCCCAGCTGGCAGCGAGTGGTCAGCCAAAATCCTGGGAGACACCAGGATCATTTCACCCAGAACCTGGCTTCCCACCATGACTCCCCTTTGGGCCACCCTTCTCCTCCTTCCTCTCCTTACCCAGACGATACTAGCCAGCCCACGGCCTAAACTGGAAAAGGCCCTCGATGCCTCAGTTAACTCATTGGCCTCTCTGCAGAGACAGGAGCAGTGCTGCTTCTATATAAACGAGAGTGCCCTAGTGGAAAAAAAACATCAAGGTCTTACAAGATCTACGGGACAAACTCCACCGGGAAAATTCCCAAACCATATTATGGTTGGCCGCAATTCTGGGGCCCCTTCTGATCATAGGGATACTACTAATGCTTGGTCTCTGTTTTTTGAAGTTTTTACAGGCAAGAATTCATGAAGTCCCCGGATAGCATTCAATCAAATGCTCCTTCACCCCTATCCTTCTATCCCAGCTGAACCACCAACCTCTGAGCCCCAATCCCCTCGACACCCCCAGGTCAGCAGAAAGTAGCCGGAAAGAAACGTCGCTCCATATCATATCAAAGAGGTCGGAATGTTGGGTTGGACAGGATATGAAAAGGTTAACGCCCACGGCAGGTGCCAAACAAAACTGCAAGCTAAGCAACTGCCAAAATCTTCCCAGCAACAAGTGCCTAAGTAGCAGCCCTTCTCAGCCTGCCACGGAGACTACAGCGCCCAGTCCGCCTAAGACACGAAAAGCCTTACCCCACCGCGATGTATAAAAAATCTTCCCACTCTACCCCAGGCGTGACTTCTCTGGCCCCCTCACTCTGGACCAGACAGAACCTCGCCTGGAAGTGCAGCCCCAATAAAATCCTGTTTTTGCCCTCTTTGTGGCTGATTTGACTTTCTTCCTCAGCGGAAAAATCTTACACTGACCAACCTATCTATGTATCTCTCACACATTGATGTTTCTCTCCCTTTCTTCCTCTCTTCCCCTCTATCTAAAAATAAATAAATAAAATTAAAAAGAATAATGAACTGTTATTACCAGGAATAACTTTATTTAGATATCAGTACTTGTATATCCCTACTCAGTAGTTAAGGCTTGGGCTAAGAAATCCAGGAAGGCTTAGATCCTAGAACAAGGGTCAACAAAGCACAACTCAATTTGTGAGCAATATCCAACTACCTCCTGTTTTTCTAGAGTCCACTAGGTAACAATGGTTCTTACTCTGTTGTTTTTTTTTTGGGGGGGGGGGGTTAAGTTTTGATACCTGGCAGATTAAGTCTTCCAGTTTTGGGTGTTTTGGGGTTTTTTTAAGATTTTGTGTGTTTGTTTGTTTAGAGAGGGAAGGGAGAGAGAAAGAGAGAGAGAAACAGCAATGTGCAGTTGCTGGGGGCCGTGGCCTGCAACCCAGGCATGTGCCCTGACTAGGAATCGAACCTGCAGTGCTTTGGTTCACAGCCTGCACTCAATCCACTGAGCTACGCCAGCCAGGGCGGTTCTTACATTTTTTAACGGCTAAAAGAAAAGTCAAAAGAATAATATTTTATGATACACAAAACATAAAATTCAACTTTTAGTCTATATTAAGTTATATTGGAAGTCACCGTGCTTATTTTTATGTATTATCTATGACTGCTTTCACGATACAATAGCAAAATTGCTATGTGTTTTTTTTAAACCACGTGTCCCAGAAGGCCTAAAATATCGACATTCTGGCCTTTTACACAAAAATTTGCCAACCCCACCCTGACCAATGTGGCTCATTTGTTTGGGCATCGCCCCCACAAAGTGAGAGGTTACTCATTCGATTCCCGGTTCAGTGCACATTCAAGAGGCAAACAATGTTTCTCACAATGATATTTCTCTGCCTCCTTCCCTTCCACTCTCTCTAAAAATAAATAAAATCCTTTAAAAGAAAAGTTTGCCAACCCCTATTCTAGATGTATCTAAGAGTATGAATTTAGATAAAATACTTAATCTCATTTTGCTTTGCTATCTCATCTGCAAAATGGGGATAATAACTACATCAGAGAATTGTCTGGAGGCTTAAGAGTTCAGTTATAATGTTGAGTTTGGAGGTTTTGATTTTATCCTTTTTGAGAATTCTGACATTTCTAGATAAATGGACAAAGCATACCAAAAATTCCTGAAAGAGAGAAGATAGCTAATCAACAAACATGGAAATAAGTTTTGCCTCATTTATAATTTTTAAATTAAAACTATAACTATGCATTTTTGCCTATCAAATTAATAAAGAATGAAAATAATGGTGTTACCCAATGATAATCAGTGTTTAGTAAAAGAAACACGTTCTTATTTGGCTAATACAAATATAAATTGGCATAAACCTTTTGGAAAGCAAAATGTCATCATATAATAAAACCCTTGATCCAAAGCAATTCTAGTGCCCTAAGGAAAAAATTTTAATGGAAAATTTGTTATGCAGAAGAGAACATTTCTCACAGTTTTATTTATAAAAGCAAAAAAAGGAAGTGTCTTACATATCTGACTGTAGAGGAATCATTAGGTAAATTATGACATTCTTACTAGATCCAATATTATGAAGCATTCATAAATAATAGTCACAAAGAATATTTCCCATGCCAGAAATGGGAAAACACTTGTTTTATACTGTTAGGTATAAAAAGCCAATACCAAATCGCTGAATGAACATAACTGTAAGAATACTATGTCTAAAAGAGAAAGGTTATAAAAATATGCCAAAAGAATATTAATATGGGCCATGTTTATACCATGGGATTAAAGGTAACATTTTCCAATTTTCACTCCTATTTTCAAATTACCTTTAATACTCAGGTCTTTCGTGATTTAAAAAATGTTTAAATAAAACATTTAGAAGGGAAAAAAAATTAGACCTGGGATACTGAAAGCTGTATGCTTTAAGAGAGGAATCTAAGATATACGAATATAACTTTTCAGTAAAGACTGAATTTCTAGGATGGTGTTATGGACTGATTTATGTTCCCCTCAAATTCTCACAGTTTTTAGAAATTGATTGATTCAGACAGAGAGACATTTGTTGTTTCACTTATTCATGCATTCATTGGTTAATTTTGGTAGGTGTCCTGACGGGATCAAACCCACAATGCACTCACTCGGTCCAACTGAGCTACTCAGCCAGGGCAAGAAATTAGATTTTTAAAACATCTCACTCCTCTGTTCAGAAATCCACACTGTACTTTGAAACTAATGCTGCCTGCTTTTCTCAAAACCCTCTATCATCTGGTTCCTCATACCTGTCCAACTTTATTTCTCTCTCCACTCATTGGAGCCCCTCCATTTCTGCATCACAAGACCTTAATGACTTGGTACTCTCACTATCCCCCACAAATACCTACCTTCCTACAACACAGGTTTCACACCCGCCTCTCCAGGCCCACCTTTCCAGGGAATCTCAGCCCTTCCCAGTCTCACAGTTATTGAAGAGTTATTAACTCTTCAAATGTGTGGGTTTTGCTATTCAAACAGACTATAAATTAGCAGGAAATCATTATCTCGTATTTGTTCTAAATCCCCTCTTGATCTGCCTCTCATGATACACAGAGAAGGGGCTCTCTAAATGCTTGTGATTTAAGAAGAAAGGAAGAAAAACTAACATTTATTGATGACATGTGAAATGCCAGGGCCAGCGCAAAATGTTTTATACAAATTACTTTTCCACAGCAACTCTGAAGTATCATCATCATCATTATCATGTCTCAGAAAGTTAATTCCAAATCGTACTGCTACCAAATTTCAAAATCAGGATTCAAACCCATATCTCCCTGACTCCATACATAGTGTTTATTTTCTTTAGCATTATTAGTATTTTTCCTTGTCTCTCCTGCACTACACTATAAGTTTCTTGAGGTGGAACTATGTCTGTATTTCTAACAGCTAATACAGGATCTTGCTCATAGTAAGCCTACTTATTAAATATTTTTAAAATGAAAATTGGCCCTGGCTGGTGTGGCTCAGTGGATTGAGCACTGGCCTGCAAACTGAAGTGTTGCCAGTTCAATTCCCAGTCAGGGTGGTTGGGGCACACGCCTGAGTTATGGGCCAGTTCCCCAGTTAGGGGCATGTGAGAGGTAACTGATCAATGTTTCTCTCTCTCCATTTCTCTCTCTCTAAAAACAAATAAATAAAATCTTTAAATAAATAAACAAAATGAAAACCAATGCCTTCAGTAGTTATCTTAGAAAAGTCTCTGTTTTACATTTGCTTGCAAGGGGGATGTAGAAACTAATATATACCCACCTGCATATTGAAAATAGAATTTGGCAAATTCTAGACATAGAAGGAATAGTACGTGACTTTGACCTGCAGTTTATTGTATGCCCATTATGTGCCCAGTTCTGTTCTTTGTTCTGGGTGTTGTGAACAGTAAAAAAAATTCCCAGACATAGTGGTTCACTATAGTAGGTGATAAGTAAATGGCCACTGAAAAATGGAAGAGAGACAGACCAGGGGAAAATGGGTGGCCAGAAATTTCAGGCAGGCAGGAATTCCAGACAGAGGAAATTGTGTGAACAGTAAATGCAGCGTAGGCTAAAAGACCAGTCTGGCTGAAAGGAGTTCTTTGGGGATAAAATTATAGAGGTAACATCTGATTGTATAGTGTCTTGACTGCTAGGCTGAGGAATTTATTTCTTCCTGTTACTAATCCCTGCTAAAATGCTCTTTCAGGAGGCATTGGAATGTCAACAAAGCAGAATGTCTTTAGAAGCAGCAAAGTCTCCTTAGGGACCCTAACGAATTAAGCTGTCATGGTGCAGTGACAGGTGAAGGGGTGGATATTTTAGATGAGGAAGCTACCCTCTCAGATCTGCTGATACGGTGCCACTTCTGCCATTTGAGGATGGCCCAGCTGTGATCACTAAAGAAAGAATATTTTCACTGAGTGCTCACATATCAGTCTTAAGTTTCTGAATAACTGTAAGTACCATGTTTCTGTCGAGCTACCATATACATGGTAGTTGCCAGGAGGAATCTGCTCTGATGAGGATGAGCACAGTTCCCAGCCTGCCTGAGGAAAACAATGCCTCTCCCATAGCATGCTACAGAGGGAGGGAGAGGGCTTAACAGCCTATCAACCCAGACCATCTTTGACATTTCCCCAGCCAAACAATAATCTCCCAGCAGTTTGGGCCCTGTTCCAGGCTAAAGATAGTTCGCTATGGCCTTTTGCAGGGACAGAATGACTACACCTGTTGGTTTCTTAAAGCTCAAATGCCTTTGGTTGAAAGCATTGTGCCTTTCACCATAATGCTTCTTGACATTTCTCTTACCAGGTTCTGCTCAAGGGAAGAATTGTGAAATAGGTCATGGATTTGCGAAATGACTTGTGAGCTCATCTTCAGCTTCCTAGCAGGCAAGGAAACAGCCTTATTACTATTATTATTATTTGGAGGCAGGGTGGAGAGAGAAATATCTATTGTTCCGTTTATTCACTCACTGGTTGCTTCTTATATGTGTCCTAACCAGGGATCAAACCCACAATTGTATCCTTATTTTTTAAAGATTTTATTTATTTTCATAGAGAGGGAAAAGGAGAAAGAAGGAGAGAAACATCAAAGTGTGAGAGAAACATCAATCAGTTGCCTTTTGCATGCCCCCAACTGGGAACCAGGCCCACAACCTAGGTATGTGCCCTGACAGAGAGTTGAACCTATGACTTTTTGGTTCTCAGTCTGGCATTCAACCCACTGAGCCACACCAGCCATCCTTATTTTAAAGATTTTATTTATTTATTTATTTTTATTTTATTTATTTATTTTAGGAGGATGGGAAGGGAGGGAGAAAGATAGGGAGAGACATCAATGTGTGGTTGCCTCTCGTGTGCCCCCAACTGGGGACCTGGCCTTTTGCCCTGGGAACCCAGGCATTTGCCTTGACTGGGAATTGAACCGGTGACTCTTAGGTTCTTAGGCCAGCACTCAATCCACTAAGCCACACAAGCGAGAGCTATTTCTTTATTTTTAGAGAGAGGGAAAGGGAGAGAGAAAGAAAGGGTGAGAAACATTGATGTGAGAGAGAAACATCAATCAGTTGCCTCTTGTACGTGCCCTGACTAACCAGGGATCGAACCCTCAACCCAGGCATGTACCCTGACTGGGAATCGAACCTGAGACCTTTTGCTTTGTGAGACACCCAGCCAACTGAGCCACACTGGTCAGGACAGTCATCCTTATTTTAAAGAGTAGGATCTGTGGCCTAGAGAGATTAGCTGTTGTGCTTTCCTCTCCCTGGGCTGCCCCTTTGATAAATAATTATTGTTTCCTACTAAGTAAATGCTTGTGACTATATTAGGCCATAGGAGACAATCAGATTCTATCTTAAAGGCTTTTATAATATAGCAGGGAAAAAAATGTCAATTCTTTTTTTCCTACAGCTTTATTGAAATATAATTGACATATAACATTGTGTGAACTTAAAGTGTATGATGTGATGACTTGATACATATATATATTGCTAAATGTTGACCACAGTAAGGTTAGTTAATAAATGCTTTGCCTCACATAGTTACCATTTTGTTGTTATGGTGAGAACATTAAACAAACTTTCCAGTATACAATACATTATTGTTAACTATAGTTATGTATTGCTATACATTAGATTGCTGGAAGTTATTTATCATTCTCTCTCTCTTTTTTTTTTAAAGATTTTGCCCTGTCTGGTGTGGCTCAGTGGACTGAGTGTTGGCCTGAGAACTGAAAGGTCACCAGTTCGATTCCAGGTCAGGACACAGGCCTGGGTTGTGGGCCAGGTGCCCGGTTGGTTGTATGCAAGAGGCAGCAGATCCATGTATGTCACACATTGCTGTTTCTCTCCCTCTCTTTGCCCCTCTCCTCCCCTCTAGAAGCAAATAAATAAAATCTTTTTTTAAAAATCAAAAAATGGCAAAAAATACATATCTATCAACAATTGAATTTAAAAAGTGAACTAAGTAAACAAGAAGAGCAGAGACAAAATCATGGATATGCAGAACATTTTGATGGTTGCCAGATGGCAGGAGGGTGGGGGAGAACGGATGAAAAGGTGAGGGGATTAAGAAGTACAAATAGGTATTTACAGAACAGCCATGGAGATATAAAGTACAGTAAAGGTAATGGAGTAGCCAAAGAACTTGTATGCATGACCCCTGGACATGAGCAATGGTGGGGGATTGCCTCAGGGAGTGGAGGATGCTGGGTAGAAGGGGGCAAAGAGGGAAAAATAAGGATAACTGTAATAGCATAATCAATAAAATATATATATATTTTAAATGTTAATAATGTAAATTATCCTTAAAAGTGTGCCATGGATGTAGCTGTTACATTGTGAACACTACAAAATTTATATATTTTTTCAGCATTCAAAAGCTGTTACTCAATTTAGAAAGGAGGTTGCTTACTTCACTGATGAATGAGTGAAGTTCTTATATTTTTGCCTTATATGTTTGATCCCTGTTTCCTGGCACAGAGCTCCTAAAAACCTCCTTGTAATTTCCTAAATGATAGGCATGCCTTTTGTTATTGTAACAAGCCCTTCCTTTCCCACCTGAGTTTATGCTAATGAGATGAGGTTGGGTGAGGGGTACCTAGTATCTCAAGTTAGGGCTTGTCACCAGAAGACCCAGTGATTAGAGAGTCAGAACTCTGCCCCACCCACCAACCTCAGAAAGATTTGATGAGCTTCTGAGTTGGTAAATGCTTCCATCTGCCAGGAAGGTGGCACACCCCAGTTTCACTCCTGCACTCCAGCTCCTTCTGGACCTCATCCTGTGTACCTTTTCATGTCAATGTTTGTCTGTATCCTTTATAAAACCCTTTTAAAAAATAGCGTCCTTGTCCTGGCTGGTGGGCTCAGTGGGTTGAGCACTGGACCGTGTGAACCCAAAGATTCCCAGTCAGGGCATATGCCTGAGTTGCAGACCATGTCCCCAGTTGGGGAATGCAAGAGGAACGGATCCATGTTCCTCTCCTTCACTCTCTCCCTCCCTTCTCTTGTCTCTGAAAAATAAATAAAATCTTTCCAAAATAATAATATCCTTAATAATAAACTGGTAAACATAAATGAATGTTTGACTGAGCTGTTCTAACAATGATCACACCTGAGGAGGGGGTCATGGGAACTTCTGATTGACAACCAGTCAGTCAGGAGCGGCAGTGACAGCCTGGACTTGCAGTTGGCAGCTGAAGAGGGGGTGGTCTTAACTGAGCCCTTAGCCTGTGGGATCTGACGCTACCTCCAGGCCGATATGTCAGAATAAATTGTAGGACACCCAGTCTTCATCCACCTGAGAATTTGAGAATTGCCTGGTGGTGTTGGGAAACACTCTCCATGTATCAGTGAAAATATCAACCAGCATTTATGTTGGAACTGCCTTTGGTAGTCAGTTGCAAAGATAGAATAGCTTTGGATACAAGAGTTTGGCAAATAGCAGACGTACTCAGAATATGGAATTTATAATGAGTACCTCTTGTTAATTATTTGTAAACTGTTTTACACATCCTTTATGTCAGTCATTTCATAAATAAAATTATATTTGTATATGCATGTATATGCACTCATACTTTTCAGAGAGCTGGTTTTTAAACAGTTTATCAGCACACCTCACTGGGAGAAACAGACAATAAACAGACATAATATAATGCAAGGTCTCAAGGGCTAGGAAGAAATAATAAGGCAGAGTCTGGGGGCAGAGTGTCAGGGGAATGTGCTATTTTGGGTGGACAGTCAGGAAAGTTGTCCATAATAAGATAACTGAGCAGAGACCTTAATGAACTAAGGGAATGAGTCACGTAAAGTGTCTCTAGGAGAACCAGCAAGGATGTGTTTGTACGTTCAGGGAAGAGCAAGGAGACTGTTTTGGCTGGAGCCTGGTAAGCCAGCAGGGAGGGGTAGATTGAGATCCAAAAGGCAGAGATGACCGTGTAGCTTAATGACAGACATTGAGGCCTGTTCTACTCTGAGAGACGGTAAGCATTGCAGAGTTTCACACACAGTTGTGTCATAATCTGAACTTACATTCTTAAAAGATCACTCAGGCTGCAGCACGAAGGGACTGTAGTGGGCATGTGAATGCGAGGAAGCCGGAGACCAGCTGGGAGCTGAGAGAGGACGTGGCTCGGACCAAGGAGGCAGCAGTGGCGTTGACGAGAAACAGTTAGATTTTGGGTATATTTTGAAGTCTGCCTGACAGGAAATGCTGATAGATTGGATTTGGGGTATGAGAGAAAAAGATGAGTCAAGGATGGCTTAAAGGATTTTGCCCTGAGCAATTGGAAGAGTGAAATACCATTTACTGAAAGAAATCATCAGAAAGTGGGTGGGGGAGGGCAGGTTGGGAGCCATGGTGGAAATGCATTGGTTTAGAGACCTGAATGAACTTCCTGGGGTGATGGACATATGTCTTATTTTGAGTGGTGGTTGCTGGGCGTATACTGTCCAAAGTCAATGAAGTGAATATTTAATATCTCTGCATTTTATTTTATATAAATTATATCTAAACACACACACACACACACATACACACACAGCACCACCACTAGCACCACCACCAGAAATGGCCATTTATTGATAGGGAGAAGACGAGAAAAAAGCACAGGAATCGGAAGGGGATCCATCTGGAAGCTGTGAGGTCCCAGGCTGTTTCCAGGCTGATCCCCAGTCTCTCTCGTGGGGTCTTTGCATCTCCTTTCCTGTGCCTTTGCGTCTTCATCGCTCTTAAGCCTTGACAACCAACAAAACAAGCCCTCATTTATAGCATCTTCTAATTTGTAACATAAATATTCCCACCATACCCTCTTCGAGCTATGGTGTTGATCAAGCTACAGTGCAATCCTGGAAGTGGTAGAGGGAAATAGTGGAAAATACGGACTCCAGTGCAGGCAAGTTTCTTTACTTCCCTGGGCCTGTTTCCTCAGCTGTAAAAGGAAAAGATAATACTAATGCTTCCTCCACAGGGTTGTTATGAAGATTGAGTTAATATGTGGAGAGCACTTAAGAGTAGAGCCCAGCATTATATATATTGATTGTGTGACCTTGGGCACCTTTTTATTTCTGGATATTGGTTCCTTTATTTGTAAAACAAAAAGATTTTATTATAACCTTCCAAGTCCTTCCAGATCTAGAATGAGGGCCATCTGTGGTTTCAGTTAAAGAGAAATCTTAGCCCCCTTTTCTGTTTTTTTTTTTTTTAGTGCTTTCCCTAAAATCATAGGTACAAGGCACTTGAGTGGTACAAGAGACAGCCAGGCAGATTCTGCCCAAAGTAGATTCAGTCCAAAGTAGAAAGTTAAATTACTTGTTAGCCTTGGTCTCAGCCTGGGAAAACTTTTCTGCAGCCAAAAGCTTGCAGCTTCGGGGACTCTCTCCCTGTAACTGACAGCTCCAGGTGCCAGTCAGTTCTGCCGCTCATTTGGATCCCTGCCAGCGCCTTTGTTTGGGGACTCTGATTCTTCCCTGCTCTGCAGGTCCTGAGGGAAATGGCCTTTTTCTTTTTCTTTGTTTTAATGGGAAGAAACAATAAAAAGAAGAAAAATGCAGAGGACTAGATTAATAGAAACAGATTGAGGAAAAAAAAAAAACACCAGGAGAAAGATTTTCCCTACATTTTCTAACAAGAAAAGATACATAAAAACAGCCGAAGAGAAAATGAAAGCTGATGCCTCTGGAAAATGTCTTGGAAAGAACCATGTTTAAAATAAATACACATTAAGCACAGATGGAGGTATTTCTTGCCTTTTTCCCTAACATCTTTTTTCATATTGATTTTTATTTTTATTTTGTAAAAGATTTTATTTTTAGAAAGGGGGAAGGGAGAAAGAGAAGGAGAAAAACATGTTTGGCTGCTTCTCGCACACTCCCCCCTGAGGACCTGGCCCACAACCCAGGCATGTGCCCTGAACTGGGAATCAAACCGGCAACCTTTCAGTTCACACAGGCTGGCACTCAATCCACTGAGCCACACAATCCAGGGCTTATGCTGATTTTTAGAGAGAGAAACATCAATACATTGTTCCACTTATTTATTCATTCATTGGTTGATTCTTACACGTGCCCTGACCCAGGATCAAACCCTCAACCTTGGTGTATTGAGACAGTGTTCTAACCAACTGACTACCTGGCCAGGGCCTTGTAGAAGCTACATACACTTAGAACCAAAGATTCCAAGAGCTGAAAGTGGCCTCAGAGCACCTCTCCCCTCCCTACAGTATTTGGCGTATGAGGAAACCAAGCCTCAGAGAGGCTAGGTAACTTGTCAAGGTCCGACAGAGTAAGGTTAGGTGTTGATTACCCATCTCAGTAGTACCTGTGCTATCTTTCAGGGTCCCAGTAAGAAATGGATGGATAATTGAGGAGAATTTAATAAAGAAAAGGCAAGAAGAAAGAGATGTTCCAAAACCCCAGGCCAGTAACAGCAGGAAAACTTGATTACTACTGGGCCTGTGGGGACAACAGGGAGCAGAGAGTACACGGAAAGAGCCACCTGAGAGGGTTCTGCAGAGACCCTGCTTTTAAGAAGATGGGGTGTGTGATGGCCAATAAACAATCTCATGTCCTTCTGCTCCCTCCTTCTAGTCTCCATTGGCTAAACGTAATCAGAAGCCAGAGGATAAGGAAGCCTGTTGATAAGAGACCAGAGGTAGTGAGCAGGGAGGAAAGCAGATTTCGAGAACCAAAATTTCAAACAATGCTGTTTACGCCCTATAATTTGGCCCTAAAGTGTGCAACACAGTGAGTCCCCAGGAACATAAGATTTAACAGCAGTCCAGAAAGTTGCAAGTTAGGGCAATGAACTTCAAACTGGAAAAGACACCTGCGCTCTGGCTGCCTGTCACGTACCAAACCCAGTAAGCAGAGACAGGGATTGAATCTTTATGGGTGCTTGATTCAGATGGCCAGCAAACTGAGAAGATGGCGGGTTCACACGCTAACAAACCATCTTACATTTTCTTTCCAAGCCAGCGTTTTTATAATAGAGAACAAAGTACAGTGAGGGGTTTTGAAATTCAGGGAAACTTAAATGAAAAAACTGCAGTATTCTCGCCCTGGGCAGTTAGTTGTTCCCACGGGCAGGCGGGCGGGTGGTTGTCTGTCTCTCCCTGGAACACAAAGGCCCAGATGCCTCCACTTGTCCCCCAGGTGGTAATCTTTAGCAGTGCCCCAGGAGGTTTGCTGCCTCTCCCAGGAGTCAGGATGGGCCTTATCTCTAGTTTCTGAAACAAAAGCTTTAACATATGCATTACTTAGTAGGCTTATAACTGTTTACCTTAAACTAAAATTTTCCAACTCTTGAGTCCCCTATCAAACCCCTATGGAACTCTCCTGTCTTGAGTTCCATATGCTGATGGAAGCAGAAGTCTGAAAGGGTGAATGGAAGTTTCTAGGGGCTGCTGTGCTCCTCAGCCCAACACTGACTCCATACAGACCCAGTGGAGATTCAGACAATGACTCAGGCTCTGTCCTCTAGAAGCTGAGTCTAGTCCACAGAGGGTGAGACCTGACTGTAGGTAACTGTCCCTGGAGACCCACACAAAGTTGATGAGTTGGGAAGGCTTCTCCAAGGGGCGACTTCCCGGAGAACTAAAAGTGATAGTCACTCCGGGAGAGTCAGAGAGGGGCTGGGGTCTCTGCTCTAGGATCTGTGCAGAGATAGTTTGGTGGCAGCTCAGGGAAGCCTGGGGACCCTTTTCCTCCCTCGGAGTTACCTCTCCAGGAATCTCCTGACTTCACAGTTCCCTTTGGCTGCATTTCATTCTCCTCCCTCATTCCTCCACCTCCCTTCCCTGAAGGCAAAAGAGTCTGAGGTGGAGTGAAGCTTCTCAGAAGCAAGTTAAACCAGTTCCTGCACTCGCCCTGCTGAAGAATAGCCCCGACAGAAACAACTACTGCTGTCCCCACAGCCAGTTGCAGATGGTGCAGATCAAGACATGGGTAGGGAAAAGATCTCAGGGAAAACACAAATCAGTACCTGATTCCAAACACAGATGGACCCAAAATGGCCCTGTAAATGCTGGGGTCTTGCCTGCAGGGCAAATCTAATGCCCATCACCCCCAACTCTGGTCAGCAGTGGCCACTTCTGCCTGAGACGGCATCTCCTACAAGTACCAACACCTCTTTCCTTGAGTCCTTGCTCCAATTTTACCAGTTCAGCTCTTAGCAGAGTTCTTAGTGTTCCTTGAGAAGCTGCCTCCCAGCATCTTAGGGAGCTTCTCTCCAGGGTCACTCAGGTGCTCTGATTTCTGATTCTGGGGGAAAGGCCACACACACAACTTCTTCCTCCCGTGTGGGCAGCCTGGCTAAGCTTCTCACCTCTCCACAGTTAAAAGGGAAGGCGGCAACTAGGAGGCATAAAAAGGCTCCAGGTTCCTGTGTGGGTAAAAGCTTGGTTGGATGCTTGAGGACTTGGAGGTTTTTGTCAAAGTTAATAGTCACGATTATTTGGACTGACTTCAAGTGAGGGAGATCTTCCATCTCCCTGGAACTGTGAAATCCCAACAGATGGCTCAGCCTGTGGAGCCCAAGAATGTTTTACAGCTATGCTCTGTTTTGAAGCACTTTCACATCCTTTATTGCAGAAGTTCATAGTCGTCCCAGAGATAAACAAACAGCCTACAGTCAAACAGCTGATTAATGATTAGAGAGGACTGAACTAGAAACGTCAGATCCAGTGCTCTTTTTCAAAGTTGCCTCCTGCCTAACTCCTCCAACCAGTGTTTAGTTTATTGAATTTGGAGATCCAATGGCAATATCCTGTTTATTCCGTGCACAACAAATCTATCTGGCTTTAAACAGCACACTCACACATTTTTGAGAAGTTATGTGCATATATATATATATATATATAGAGAGAGAGAGAGACAGAGAGAGATAGAGAGAGACAGAGAGAGACAGAGAGAGAGAGTCTGGCACAAATAACACCTTTTTATTACAAAATCATAAGCATGTAATTCTGTAACATAACAATATCACACTCAAGTATAGCATATGACATTTTATGTGAAATGTTCAAATTAAAACTATAAATTATTACACCCATGTTATTACCCTACCAAGCACATTCAAGCAGGTGTTATTTCTGCCAGACCCTGTATATTTGGAGGTCCTGCTGGGATCATGTGCATATATATATTTTTATAAAGCAGATCTGCACATAAATATACAGGCAAGCTTGGTTCAAGAACTGCTACTCTGGAAAGTTCATTATAGAAAAAAAAAACACCTCCTTCAAAACTAAGCTTATAGCTCAGTCTCACACCGGCCCCCCCCCCACCCCCTTAAAAAACATGTTTTGAGCATATCTTTGATCACACTTCTAATGGAGTTTAAGTAGGGGTGGTACCTCCAGAGCTTGAGAATTAAGTTCTGGCTCCCCCTACTGGGTGTGGGATGAATACACTGGCCAAAGGAATTTACTATGTCTCCCCAGAAGACAGTGGGGCTCTGGGAACAATTCTGTATCTGCCAATGCTTGGAAAGACCCTGGAAAGCAGGGCTTTCTGAGGAGGGGTGTGATCGTGGGAGACGTTCTAGAAGAGTTAGGGGAAGAGTTAGGGCCTGAGCTACACCTCGAATGATTTTGACAGTAGGAGTTTGTTATGAGCAATTTCTTTTTTGGATGAAAGCAATTTAACAAGGAGAGTGTACTGTGAATTCAGAAGATTGGATGAGCTGGCTGGCCTATGCTTAGGTTTATGCAAAAGGATAGGGAAGTGAGGAATTTTTGTTGTAGGCTTTTTAAAACATTATTTATTTTTAGAGAGGGGGAGGGAGGGAAACATCAATGTGTGGTTGCCTCTCAAGCGCCCCCTACTGGGAAATCTGGCATATAACCCAGGCATGTGCCCTGACTGGGAATCAAACAGGTGACCTTTCAGTTTGCAGGCTTGCACTCAAACCACTGAGCCACACCAGCCATGGCTAACCAATTTCTAATTAATAGACAGGATACTTCCATTAAAATTTTTTAAAGGTTTTATTTTGTTTTTAGACAGAAAGGAAGGGAGGGAGAGAAACATCAATGTGTTGTTGCCTCTCGTATGCCACCCACTAGGGACCTGGCCCACAACCCAGGCATGTGCCCTGACTAGGGATTGAACCAATGACCCTTTGGTTTCCAGGATGGCATTCAATCCACTGAACCACACCAGGCAGGGCCTTTTTTTTTTTTAATTTTATAGAGAGGAAGGGGGAAACATCAATTTGTTGTTTCACTTATTTATACATTTATTGGTTGATTTTTAAAAATTTATTTTAGAGAGAAAGAGAAGAAAGGAGAGGAAAAAAATTCAATCCATTGACCCACCGATCGATACATTCACTGGTTGACTCTTGTATGTGCCCCTACCAAGGATCAAATTAGCAATCTTGGCGCATGGGGATGATGCTCTAACTAACTGAACTATTCCTGACCAGGGCTATACTTTGAGTTTTGTTTTTTTGCCAATTAATGCTATGACAACTGTCCATATACATCTATCTTTGCATGGTTGCCTAGAATATTTCCTAAAATTCCCAGAAGTGAAACTGCTGGGTCAATGGATATAATCAATATTTTTTTCAACATAGTAAACATCATTTTCATAGGCTAAGGGTTCCTAATAGAAACCACAGCCACCAGTTAAATAAGCCACTAGCCCTGGCTCATGTGGTTCAGTGGACTGAATGCTGGCCTGTGAACCTAAAGGTAACTGGTTCAATTCCCAGTTAGGACACAAGCCTGGGTTGCAAGCCACATCCCCAGTTGTGAGCATGCAAGAGACAGCCCATTGGTGTCTCTCACACATCAATGTTTCCCTCCCTCCAGCCCTTCCTTCCCTTCTAAAAGTAAATAGTCTTAAAAAAAAATAAAGTTGATGCTGACTTTATTGTTGATGCATGTATCCTTCACCCTTGATTTATGCATTTCTCAGGCCTTACCTAGATCTCCTGTTACTTCCTGTTATCAAGGGGAACGGCAGATAGCTAGCTGTATATGTTTTTGGCTAATAAATTCAGGATGGAAAAGCATCCTAAGACTCTATAATCTGACTTGTAAAAAGATGACCTAGAATGAAAGTTTAAAAAATGTTGAGATAATCTGTGACAGGAAAGCAGCCAGAGGTGAGCAGTTTGGGGGATTACTGCCTTGGTCCAGAAGGGACAGAAAGTTTTCCTACATAGAATTAATTCAAGTGTGGTTCTGAGCTTTAAATTTGCTTTTGCAAGTCTTAGCCCTACTATGTGAGCATAGTTCATCTCTGTGTTATCATAAAAGTACACTCTTTTCTTAAATCTCAAGTGTGACTTTATAAAAATTGGTATCTGAAAATTCCTCAGATTACTCCTGCATTAGTTTGCTAGGGCTACCAAAATAAATTACCACAAACCTGGTTTTCAAATGACAGAAACTCTTGCCCTGGCTGGTGTGGCTCAGTCGGTTGGAGTGTTGTCCTATAACCGAAAGAAAGGTTGTGGGTCTGATTCCCAGTCAGGTCACATTATACCTGGGTTGCAGGTTTGATCCCTGATCTGGGCACAATGCTGCTCTCTCACATCGAAGTTTCTCTTTCTAAAAGCAATGGGGGGGAAGGGGGGGGCTGTCCTCAAGTGAGGATTTAAAAACAACAGAAATTCTGTTTTGGAGGCCAGAAGTCCAAAATTAAGGTGTCATAAGGGCCACTGTGCTCCTAAGAGTCTAAGAGAGAATCTTTCCTTGCCTCTTCTAGCTTCTGTTGGCTCATATCATCCTTTGGCTTAAGGTGAATCACTGCAACCTCTGCTTCTATCTTCACATTGTCTTGTGTGTGTGTCTCTGTATATCCTTGCCTGTCTCATAAGAACAGTGTCATTGGAACTAGGGCCTACCTTAACCCAGTATGATCTCATCTCAACCCTTACCTTATATCCATCTGCAGATACCCTATCTCCAAATAACATCACATTCTGAGGTTCCAGATGGACATGAACTTTTGGGGGACACTATTCAACCCATTACAATTCCCAGTTCTATTGGAGGCCATTAGGAAAATAAGACCTACCCAAAACTTAGCAAACCTGCTAGAATATTCACCTGGGTGGAAGACAAACTGCTTGAGGGAAGGATTCATTTTTAAAAAATTATTCTTAGTTTTCCCTGTATCAGTATAGTTGTGGATCTTAAGGATCCAGGAAATCATCTGAACTCTGCTCCTCATTGTATAAGATGCAGAAACTGATGTCCAGAGAAGAGAAAACTCGTCCCAAGCCATATGGTCCTAAGTAGCAGCAGTAGAACTAGAACTGAACTGATGTCCTCCCTTTAGTCCACACCTTGAATAGCTGGCACTGGGGTAGGGGCAGAGGTGACATGTATCCCCTTTCAGGGAATAGTGATAGTAACTTTAATCAGGTTATATAACATTCCCCTAAAAGAAAAAAAGATCTAATGGTGGAACCTTAAGCATGGTGGTTGGGACAATAATTTTAACAAAAGAGCCAAGAAGGGCACAGGGGGTGTGGGTGGTAAAGATGAGGGATGTTTCTCAAGTAAGCAACACATCACAGGGCCCAAATCACAGAACTCAGGCCATGATACCCACCATGCTGTCTTCTGCAATCTGCAAATGACCTTGGCCCTGGAGAACAAAGTTTCATTCTCTGTCCAGGTTGCCACCAGCTAAGAAAAAGTAGTTATGAGTGAAGGAAGTTTTTCTTTTTTCTTTTTGAGGTTTATTAATTTCAGAGAGAGATACAGAAACATTGATTTGTTGTTCCACATATTTTATATTCCTTGGTTGATTCTTGTATGCATCCTGACCAGGGTTCAAACCCACAACCTCAGTATATAGGGGCGATGCTCCAACCAACTGAGCTACCCAGCCAGGGCTGAAGTTTATTTTCTTTAAGGTAGTTTGCTCATTTGTTTTCTTCCTGCCCATAGAATTAGGGATGTTAATTACAGTTCTGAATACTGCTCAACAAATGTAGTAAACATGTGACTCTGTGCTCAGTTAATGGGTATTATTATCCTTTCAAATTTTTTAAAACCATTTTTTAGTAAGATTTTATTTATTTTTAGAGAGGAAGAGAAACATCAATGTGGTTGCCTCTCACATGCCTCCTGCTGGGGACCTGGCCCAGCATGGGTCCTAGACTGGGAATTGAACTGGCAACCTTTGTTTCTCAGTCTAGCACTCAATCCACTGAGCCACAACAGCCAGGGCAGAAACCCAAATTTCCTTTTGTCTTCACAGCAGTTCCAGAATTAGAAGCCCATGTTTCTACCCTCCCAAAGCTTCCAGCCAGCTTAACACACTAGCATGAAATACATCTCAAAGCATGTAATAGAGTGATCCTTCCTCTTTCTCCTCTCCAAACCTCCCCCACGCCGCACCCCCCGCTAATATTGTTGTTTCCCAGATACTAGTCAACTGAAAAAAAAAAAAAAAGAAGAACACTTGGGTCCTAGGTTCTTACAAGATTAATCCCCAATGCTAAGCAAAGTGTCTGGACATTCTGACTTGCTATTTCTGGGTACCTGTTTGAGGAACTCTCTGAGTGGCACCTGGATCAGAGGCCTGGACTGGGAGTTTTGACCTTTATTAGAAACATGGAGGGCCACATCAATAATCAACTCTTGAAGTGGCCAGCGCAGGGAACCTGAACAAAAATGAGGTTCCAAAGCCTCTGTAAAAGGACCCAAAGGATGATGGGAGGAGCCAAGTAGGCCATATGGAATGAGGCACGTGGCCCAAGGGAGAACAAGGAAATTCTTTCATGGCCTGGGAATAGGGACTGCTGGCAGGAAAGGGGGGGACCCCATAAAATCCACAAAGCCCTTCTGTAATACATACTTTGCTGGAAAGTCCAGCTGGAAAATGGGAGCAGGGCCAAAATTCCAAAGAGACCAGAGGCCCAGGCCAGCCCACCCAACACACTGGTACCTTTTTCTGATCACGTTCCATGCACATGTATCCCACAGTAACCAAAAGCCTGAGGCTGTGAAGAATGCCTTTGTTTTAACCTGTATTTCCTCAAAATAATTTGACCATGGAACATTTCACAACCACCAGACTGGTCCGTGGACTGGGAATTCTGAAAACCTCATTTTGGCAAAGGCTAATTCCATTCCCTTCCCAAATATGACCCTTCTCTAGGTAGCTCTCTCAATTGCTTCAATGTGTTCACCTCCCCCTTCCTGTTTTGCAGCCTTTAATCATATAGGTAGGTACCTGGGTGACTCATGTTTGGAACCAGTCTCTTAAAGTCAGGTGCAAAAGGCAGCTGTACCCAGCTTGCTGTGGAAAGGAGCAAGTGCCATGTGACAGAGAAATAGGTACTGCCTTGCCTTGCTCTGTGGCCCCGCCCTGACGGGTCTTCCAGATATGGCTGTGAGGAGGGTTGAATGATTTAGCAGTTCACCTTTTTCTCGGCTCCAGTCCTAAACAGGTTCTGGGAAGAGCATCATTCACAATGCTCACTGTGTCCTCTTACAAAGGAGAGCTATGTTTGCAACCTAAAAAATATGATCTCTGCCCTGGCCATGTGTCATTCTGTACACTAAAAGGTTGCCAGGTTCGATTCCCAGTCAGGGCACATACCTAGGATTCGGGTCGATTCCTGGTTGGGATACCTACGGGAGGCAACCAATTAATGTTTCTCTTTCTAAAACAAAAAAACAAACAACCCCCCCCCCGATCCCAGAGCACTGTGCACCCACTTTTCAGAGTCTTTCTCAGGACACCCTCCACTGAAGGCGACAGGGCCTATCACCAATCCTGGTTTATCTAAGGGGAGCTGGTCAGGTTGCTCAAATCTATGGTAATTCAGAGCAAGGACTAGCACCCTCCTTCATCTTCAGTCTATATATTTTTTTTCAAATACCACAGTACTTCCAGTGGACATATCTATCCTCGACTGGATCCCAGAGTAACTTTATCTTGGGCCAGAGCTGGGGACCAAGACCAGGCAGGTCTTAGTGTTTACACTTCACCTGCCTTTTTAATTTTTTTTTAAAGATTGAAAAAAAAAGATTTTATTTATTTATTTTTAGGAGGAAGGGAGGGAGGAAGAGAGGGAGAGAAACATCGATTAACTGCCTCTAGCACATCTCCAACTGGGGACCTGGCCAGCAACTCAGGCATGTGCCCTGACTGGGAATCGAACCGGCGACCCTTTGGTTCACAGGCTGGCACTGAATCTACTGAGCCACAACCGCCAAGGCACACTTCACCTGCCTTTAACCTTGACGGAACACTTGTGTTTCCCTTCTGCTCTAAGCAATCCCAGCACCCCAACTAGTTACTTAGGGTCTTTTCCCTCTGCCTCTTGGCTATACATACTCACTCAAACCACTTTGCATGGAATAATGTTTATTTTTTTACTTGGCAAAATGTCAAGTGCTACATTTTTTAAAAGAAAACTCAAACGTACTACCCATCACAGAGGAGGGTCAGGCAACAGTACAAAACAAACATCCTACTTAAGTTTTTTTTAAATATACAAATTGGTTTAAAATGATAGGAGTTCTGTGAGAACTAAGAAATCTACAGCCTGTAGTTTAATAGAAAAAAAATTAAGACAAAAGATCTACAGCATCCAGCATTTTGCTTAATTCCCTGTATAGCACCTATTTCTCTATGTTAGAAGACGAGAATTCTAGAACCTGTGGTGTCTGCATTGTTCCACCAAGATATGGTGACTCGCTGACTTCCCTTCCCACCAGCCCCTGTCATCAAGACACTCTTTTCAATCTTCTCACTTACAGCCGGAAGAGAGGGATGTCTAGGAGAGCAATTTACAACCTGGAGTGCAGGAATAAATACGACTTTCCTTTCCTCAGAATGGGCTGTTGACAGAAGCAGAGTTATATGCTTCTAATGAAGGAAGAATTTGTTAGTGGAAACAGCTGTTATCTGCAACATGATGCATAAAAAGCAAGGAATAACTGGACATCATGGTTAGTCAGTGCCTGCAAGTTTAAAAACCTCAGACCAGACAGTTCAAGGGAAGAACAAATTACTAATCACACCAATGCTTTTAACATGCACAATGCTGGTGGCTTCAGGCCACCACATCATCACCCCCAGGCTGAGCCAACAGAGTGTGAGAGGAGGCTTCAGCCCCAGCCCCACTGTATTAAGGAAACAAACATCCGCACATGAAGCACGCACTACACACAGATAAAGCACCTACTCTCCCCACCCTCCTGGACTGAATCCAATTTGGAAATCAAAAGCAAAACCCACCGCAGAGACTAGAAGAAAGGCAAAGGAGAAGTTTCTCCCCAAAGCCAAGGGGACTGAGGATGTTAATCTTAGCTTACTTGAAGCCCCCAGCTCCAGGCCCCTGAGATAGCAGATCAGGTCTTGTTTGAGGGGAGGGCAAGGAAGGTTGGGGTGGGGATCCCCTTTACCAAGTTCTACCCAAGCCTTCTGCAGCCTCCAGAGCTGTATTTGGGTGGAGACTGATGTTTTAGGGGAGTGGCCACTGGCTAAGTGGACAGGAAGTTGAAGTGGAAGTGACACATAAACAGAAGTGATCTCACCTGGGGAATACACAGATGGAAGACAGGTAGGGGATGGATCACTTTGGAATCCTGGCACAAGAGTCCCCAGGAAGTCTGTAACCTAGTTCAAAAGGTTTTCCTGGTGATTTTTCTTCCTGGTTTTACTTTCCATAATCAGTGTTATTAGACTTTAAAAAACAAGATAAAGACTAGTCCCAAAGCTGGACTCTGTGGACAAAGTTGTTTCTTTTATAAATATTTTAATTACAAGTAATCCTTACTCCAGGTAATTTCAGTAACGCACAGTACTTACAGGTACACCAGTCCACACACGCACACACACACACATGCACACAAAGCCCCCAAACTTTCACAGAAAGTCTGACAGCAACCACATAATTGTAAAGGAGCCCTACCTCTCAAGAGTGAAGTAAGGGTGAGAATGACTATGTCAGCCTAAAGAAATCAGAGAGAGGAAAGTGTGTGTCACTTGAAAAAAAAATAGAAATAGGAATTAGATGTTTGGTTGAGAAGCCAAAAAGAAAAAATATAGTAAAATTCTGATTACCAAAAGAGAAAAAAAGGTAAAAAACAAACAAACAAAACCTTCAGATTTCTACATAGAACTTCTTTCTGTCAAGAGCCTAAACCATAGGCAAACTCTGGTGTTCCCACTAAAATATGAGGGCCTCACACAATTGCAAAAAAAAAAATCAAAAGAAAAACAAGGAAACAGAGGATGGAAGTTAGTGTAAATCTCTGCATTTTGGGAGCGAGTTAGTTGTCATTAACTCCAGAGCCCAGCATAGTTTCCATGGAGCCCTGAAGGGAGAGGACCCCCTGCCACAAAGAGTTTTGTTCCGGATGAGTCGTAGCAGTGGGTGTAAACAGCATTGGGGAAGAAATCAATGTCCGAAAAGTAATTCCTCCAGGTTTCATCATGATTCTGTGGAAAGAGAGAGAGAGAGAGAGACTCTTTTAGCACCTCTAGGCCATAGGGCAGGAAAGAGGGAAGGAAGGGACAGGAATACTTTCTGGTCTTTTTAAGAGAAGAGGGTCCTGTACCTATAACCTGATGTCAGCAGACTGATGCTAATGTGAATAGGGCCCTCATTTTTTAAAAAATTAATTTTAGCCCTGGCTGGCGTAGCTCAGTGGATTGAGCTCGGGCTGTGAACCAAAGCATTGCAGGTTCAATTCCCAGTCAGGGCACATGCCTGGGTTGCAGGCCACGGCCCCCAGCAACTACACATTGATGTTTCTCTCTCTCTTTCTCCCTCCCTTCCCTCTCTAAAAATAAATAAATAAAAGTTTAAAAAAATTAATTTCAGAGAGAGGACAGAGAGAAACAATGATTTTTTGTTCTACTTATTTATACATTCATTGGTTGCTTCCTGTATGCGCCCTGACTGACGTTGGCATATTAGGCAACCTTGGCATATCAGAATGATGCTCTAACCAAGTGAGCTACCTGGCCAGGGCTAGGGTCCCCACTTTTCCAACTGAATATTGGGGAGGAACTAAGCAGGCTGAGGAATTATTATACAAACCAAAGGTCTTCTCAGGACGGCTGGAACCAAACTCTTTAATAATTCACTGGCTGCTTCAGCAGGATGTTCCTTCTGCTTCCTGCTCTATTATCCCCTGGGGGGAACCCTGGGTTAACCAGTGTGTCTTACTGGGTCTGTTTTCCCACGGATATACCGACACTGAAGCAAAATCAAGTGAAAAGTGCCTCTGGTACAAGGAGTGTCTCTCTCTAGTGAAAAAGTACATGGGTAGTGGTATGTCAGTGGGAATGGGAGTGGGTGGGAATACAGCAAGGACGATTTTTCTATCACTGTCCAGTAAGCACGCTGGGTAGGGGCTTACTCACCAGCCAGCCTTTGCCAGTAGTTAGTTTGAGATTTTCCCCTGCTAGTCTGGGCTTGGACCCGTAACAAGCCGCAAGCCTCTCCTCCAGGAATCTCTGAGATCGGATGTCATAGAAGAGCAGGGAGCCCTGCCCTGTGCCCACAGTAATGATGTGCTCATAGAAGCTCACTGACCGGATCCCTGACAGAGAAAAGTGAAGGGCAATGAGCAGGGGGAGCATGCACTTGGGTAGACTGCCAGCCCGAATTTCTCTACCAGGTTCACATGGTAGCCCCGTGTACCTTTCCTATAGCAGGCGTATCTCAATCAAAAGCCACAGAGACCTGATGGCATACTGCCACCCATATACCTAATGGGAACCTCCCCATAAACCTCAGAGAAAGGCCAGATACCTGTGATACTCAAGATGGTTTTGGCCTAAGACCGTAAGTAAGCCCTGAACCTCCTTGCCTCTCCTAGGCTCATTCTGCAGTCACTGTTAGTAACTCTAAGCTCTTCTCCATTATGTTTCCAACCTATATTTAAACCGAGGGTGATAGGCATATTTACAAATTATTACATTACTAAACACTTCCTTGTATTTGACCTAAAACTACTACTGAGGAACCGCAAGAGGTCTTCATCTGGTATTGTGTTATGAGGATGGCAAACAGCCTAGAACTGAAGGGACCCAAAGATGCACTCTTTCTCACAGTGTGAATTTAAAACAAGTCACCCAACCACTCTGGGTCACAGGGAAAATGCATCTGTGTATCAAATAAGTGTATGGGATATGAAGATGTCTCTTGGCACATAAAAGCTGCGGAATAACATTTGTGGCATCAGTATTTCCTTATGAGGTATAAAAACTACTCCTGTAACAGTGACCAAAACCTCTCAAAACTGTACATAGCAGGTATCATTCCAGCAAAGCCTATTTATTCTTTCCCTTACTACTCCCACTATACACATTATTCTCTCTGTTCTGAAATATTAGCATCTTAACTATAACTGAAAACAAACCCAAAACACGGGGACTCTTACCACTGCCTCGCTCCCTGGAGCAAACAGACTTGATGTTGTATGATGGCTGCCGTGGATCCAAGAAGGAGACATGAGCTTGGGAGCCCACAGCATACACTGACCATTCACTACCATAGGCCAGGCACACATTCTCACGGCAATATGGCAGTTTGGTGGAAAGGAGCTGAAAACACAGAGAAAAGAGATGCGTCTGTAGCATTACCAGAGAGGACAGAGCAGGGCATTGTTCTTAGATACCTACTTCTGGGTTTTCCCTCGTATACCAGGACACAAAGTCAGAGGGAAAAAAAAGACAAGCCCCAGTTAGGGAAATAACACACTGCCCCACAACTAGGTATGTAAGAGAAAGAGAGGGTGACTGTAATAAGATATAGACTGTACAGGCTGGTTAGGGGAAAAGGTCAAGCTGGAATTAAATTACCAGAAGCTGAGAGAAAAAACAAAACCTGCAGGCTGTTTCTCAGGATAACCCCAGGGCACTACAACCAAGGCTCCACTCTGTTTTCTCTGCCAGGAAGAGCCACCACCCTTCTCACTGCTCTTCAAAGGGACTCAATTCCGGCTACTCTTAGCCTAACTCCCCAATTGTGTGGGGTTGTACATTACAGAAAGCACACTCATTGGGACTGGTTCAACCCCAAGTAACCCCAACCAGTCTTAACCCTGGATCCTTTCTATTCTGCCAAATCTTTGCGGGTGCCTTCTGCAGGTAAGGTACTGAGCAAGAGGGGTTCAAACACTACTGTGACATAAAGAAATAATTTCCGAGGCTCTGATAGCTCTTGACAGTTTATCACAGAAGTGACAAGTAGCAAAGGCCTCTAGGACAAGAAGAAGACAAATGATCCACAGGTAAGCTTCATTTTATGCAAAAGTTGCTTCTAAACATTATAAGTTAAATCCATATTCTCATTACATGATTATTTTAGAGATGATTAATCTTAGTTTAGTCGATCTTCAGTTGCCAGTGGTTCGTAACATTTAGGTTTTCCTGCACTCACAACACGCCAGAGTCAAAAATCCATAAACAAATGCTTAAATGTATTGTGGACTGGGGGACTGCCTGTTAAAGGAGCCTCTCAGCAAGCCCTTGCAATGGGAAAGAAGTGCCCCTCTGATCTCTTTTAAAGCCTTTTTTTTCTTTGATTTTGAGAGTACAATTATTAAAGCTGGGGACAATGTAACAAGAAAGGGCTTAGCATATAAGCAGCAAGAGGAGCAAGCCTAAGCAGGGCTGCTTTGGCTGTCTAGTAAACGTTATTGGAAAGGAGTGAGCCAAGGCAGGGCTGCTCTTAGCTCACTGGGAAGCCAGAGAAAAGGGGGCCTTGGAGACAGGCTCAGGGGTTTAGCCCAGGATGTGCTGCTATTATTCACTGCTCCTGGGGACCCTTAGAGTTTAGAAGAAAACTCACTCGAAAAGGAGAGTTTGAGTGGGCATGCCCCAAAGAGGGTCCACCTCTGTTAAAGACTTGGGGGTTTTTTTTGCCCTGGTTGGTGTGGTTCACTGAATTGAGTGCCAGCTGGCAAACCGAAGGGTCGCTGGTTCAATTAATTCCCTGTCAGGACATGTCTGGGTTGCAGGCCAGGTCCCCATTAGGGGGCACGCAAGAGACAACCACACATTGATGTTTCTCTCCCTCTCTTCCCCTCTCTAAAAGTAAATAAATAAAATCTTGTAAAAAAGCTAAAGAAAAAAAAAAGACTTGGGCTTTAAAAAAGATTTATTTTTAGAGAGAGGGAAAAGGAGGAAGAGAGGGAGAGAAACACCCATGTGCGCGAGAAACATTTATCAGTTGCCTCTTGCACACCCCCAACTGGAGACCTGGCCCACAACCCAGGCATGTGCCCTGATCAGGAATCAAACTGGTGACCTTTCAGTTTGCAGGCTGGTGCTCAATTCACTGAGCCACACCAGCCAGGGCAAGACTTTTTTTTTTTTAAAGTATTTATTTATTGATGTTGAGAGAAAAAGATTCATTGTTCCATTTATTTATGCATTCATTGGTTGCTTTTTGTATGTAATCTGAGGATTAAACTCACAATCATGGCATATCAGGATGATGCTCTAGCCAACTTAGCTACCGGCCACAGTTAAAAACTTTTTTTTTTTTTTTAAAGATTTTATTTATTTATTTTTAGAGAGGGGAGGGAGGGAGAGAGAGAGAGAGAAAGAAACATCAATGTACGGTTGCTGGGAGACATGGCTTGCAACCTAGGCATGTGCCCTGACTGGGAATCGAACCTGCGATGCCTGGTTCGCAGCCCGCACTCAATCCACTGAGCTACACCAGTCAGGGCCCACAGTTAAAAACTTTTTAAAAAAAGATTTTATTTATTTGTTTTTAGAGAGATGGGGAAGGGAGGGAGAGAAACATCAGTGTGCAAGAGAAACATCGATCAGCTGGCTCTCGCATACTCCTGAATGGACCTGGCCCACAACTCAGGCATGTGCCCTGACTGCGAATGGAAATCAGTCTGCAGACCAGTGTACAATCCACGGAGCCACACCAGCCAGGACAGAGCTAAAGACTTTTAAGAGAGGCATGCCAGACTCAGGATTTCATGCACCATGGAATCATATGGCCAGACCCTTGCAGCACTGACACTTTAGACAAAAAAGAAAAAGTTCAGGGAAAATTAAAGATTTTAACCATAAGGTGAACTTTTAAGTGAAACTACTAAGTCATGTTTATCACACCTTAGACAGTGTATTTTCAGCCTTCCAGAGATGAAAGTAGCCATCCAGAGACACTGCTCCCAATTCCTACAAGAGCAATGAAGAACAGGTTATATTCCAATCTGCAGCAACTAATACACAACGGTAAGCAGGAGAAAACCTTCAAGTTCAGGTCCTCCCATTCTTCATTATCCCATGATGATTCCAGCAGGGGTGCCAGAGAGTATCATCTCATTATCAATCCTACAGAATGCAACTGGACAGCTTATTAAATTCATACTGCTTCTTGAGAGAATCCAAGAAGTCAGTCCAGTTTCTAGCAACGACATGGTCCAAAAAACTCTTACTATGCAATCATTCCCATGACATCCTCAGTGACGGAACAAAGCACACACATGAAGGATAGTTTTGTAAGTCTCGGCACAAGACCTTCTATAACTGGAGGGTCTAAGTTAGGAGACATAAATCACCCCTAAGACATAAATATTGAAGGAAGATAAAAGGCTAAGGGAATTACCCTTCAAATTGTGGCCTGATTCAGATTTTGGAAGAAGCCTTTTTCATCTTCTGGCTCTAGGTCTCCATCTCAACACTAAACACCCCAGTTGCAGGAGATCTAACTCAATGATTAGATAAGATCTGGTGGCAGTGTTGCAAAGAGACAGTGAAAAATAAAAATAAACTGAATACCAAAGACAAAATAAGCAATTGTTTTCAGAGACATATATGAAAATAACACCCAAAATAGAGCTCCTGCAAAGGCATATGCAAATAAGACACAGTCAAATCACAGTGGCCCTGGGGACCCTCTGAAAGGCTGGTCCACAAATATGGACCATCCAGAGAAATAAGGCAGAGCTCAATACAGAGGGTGGGTTTTTTAATTTGTTATAATTTATCACCAACACTCCTTAGTCTTCAAGAGGTGCTCTGGGGGCTCAGAACCATGCTACGCAGCAAGCAATGACTTAAGGAAAAAGGGAAGTGGCTCTATTAATACATAAGCCAAGAAGCTGGAACAAGAGTAATAGGCTTCAGGGAACCTTTGGCAAGCTTGTACCTTGTTCTTGTTGTTGAAGGCCAGAGCACGGACCTTGCAGTTGTCAGGGTTTGTGTCTTCCTTGGGGATGTCCTTTAAGGCTTTGTGAGTGATGTGGGCATACACAGGGACCTGTGACACATTGTGTCTTGAATCACTTCTGGTCAACACATCATCTGTCACCTCCCAAAGTCCCATGGAACCATCACGTGAGCCTGAAGGTCAAGGAGACCACAAATGTCAGATACACCCAGCTCTCCACAGGACAGTCCCACAGAAACCCAAAACAGGCTTTTTCAGTCTAGTTTTTTGTGCATCATCCTCGTACATGCTAAAACTTGGTCAGGCTGCCCACCCAAAAACAAAGAGATGTACGTGTTTTAATAGCTAGACCAAGGGGATAATTCAACTAGGGTGTAGTAGTTAAAATATAACCTTTAAACCCTGGCCGCATGGCTGTTAGTTGGAGCATCATCCCGTACACCAAAAGTCTGTGGGTTCAACACCTGGTTAGGGCACACGCCTAGGTGGTAGGTTTGACCCCCAGTAAGGATGCATACAGGAGGCAACTGATCAATGTTTCTCTCTCTTTCCCTGCCTCTGTTTCTAAAATCAATAAAAAATATATTCTCCGGTAAGGGAAAAAAATCTATATCCTTCATTTATTTATTTACTTATTTACTTTTAGAGAGAGGGGAAGGAAGGGAGAAAGAGAGGGAGAGAAAAGTCACTGTATGAGATACATCGGTCAGCTGCGCTCAGCCAGGAACTTGGCCTGCAAGCCAGGCATATGCTCTGACCGGAACTGAACCAGAGACCTTTTGGTTCTCAGGCCAGTGCTCAATCCACTGGGCCACACCAATCAGGCCTGTGTATATCCTTTAAGCATAACATGCTTTTTCACAGAAGAGTGTGATAAAGCTCTTCTCAGTAATTTTCCAAGCCAAATGCTTAGGTCACTTGGGCACGCACACACAGGTGACTTCTACTGGGCAGCAGGGTTTGTGAATCTCCACTTTACATCTATTGCTACTTAATCTTTTCTGAGTCTCATAGCCCTTCAAGAGACTTAGGAATCTCTCTAGAAAAATACACAAAAATACCACATTATACATTTACTTTCAAGGAGATTCATGTGCTTCTTGAAGGCTTTCCATGGACCCAGAGGGACCACAAATCTTCTATTAAGAATGACTATTCTATATAATGCTCAAGAAGACAGTTTTCCTTAGAAAACAATAATGAAGCACTTAAAACACTAAGAACATTTTTCTTTAAATTGAGCCCTACATACACTGCTGGTGGTAACTGAGTACAACCAAGAAATCTGCAGCAAGACGCAGAAGCCTGTGTTCCCATCTAGGAATAATGCTTGGTCATAAGACTCATATACAGAGATGTTTATTCAGAATAATCTATATTTCCAACAATATAGCTATGGTATAGTTATAAAACAGAATATCAAGCACCACTAAAAAAAAATCATGCTTTTAAAATTCCTTTCCAGTAAAGTTATTTGCCAACTCTCCTCTGATACCAGGTGCCCTTTCTACATTTAAATCTCCTGAATACTTTGTAGTAAGAATTATCTAACATGACAGAAAATATCCAATTTGTTTGCATCATAAGGATTGTGGGCAGGGATTCAAAGCAGAGGGTTCACCATATATGAAATCTAGAAAAGGCCAGGGAATAGCTGGAGGACTACACAGGGTTTATTGTGAAGGTTTAAAAAATAAAACTGTACAAGTTTTTCTGAAAAACTTCAAGTATTCTGAAATGTTGAATTTTATAATTTGTATACTTATATTTTATCATTTTATTATACTTGATATGTCATACATTTATCCATTTGTTCATCCCTCTATGTGACCCCATTTTAACCAACTAAAAAATATGTACTAAAAAAAAAAAGACTAGCAAGATGTATTTCAAAATGTTAACAGTGATTATCTCTGAGTAGTGATAATGTGGGTAATTCTTATTTCCTTTTTTTATTTATCTGTATTTTTAAGATTTCTGGCCCTGGCTGAGTGGCTCAGTTGGTCAGAGCATCATCCCGTACACCAAAAGGTGGCAGGTTCAATTCCCAGCCAGGGCACGTACCTGGGTTGCAGATTTGATCCCCAGTTGGGGTGCATACAGGAATCTCTCTTTTTCCCTTCACCCCCCCTCTCTAAAATCAATAAATATATCCTCATGTGAGGATTAAAAAAAATTCTTATGTGTATTATTTTTGCAGTAAGAAAAAATTAAAGAATTTGGCAGTGAAATGAAGATTAAATCTGAGGAGACAAAACTAAAACAAAGAAAATATACAAGGTATGTCCAGAAAGGATCCAGCCATACAATATGAAAAAGATACTACTGAAGATTCAAGATACAAGACACACTCTACATAGGACAATGATGCCTCAGTCCCCTTCAAAGCAGGCACCTTCCCAATCAAAACACACAGTTAACATGGTCTTCGTACTGCTGTGACATTGCCATGCCTTCTTCAGGCATGGGAAACCATGCAACTTCCACTGGGAAGACTAGGTCTTTATATCCGGGTAATAGCCGTAGACCCACAATTCATCTCCAGTTATGACCTTCTTGAGGAAATCTGGTTTATTGGTAGCAGTCTGAATCAAGTCATTAGCAACTGCAGCTCAATATGCCTTCTGCTCTGGCAGCAGAAGCCACAGAACAAATTTCTTCACAACACGTGTCATGCCAAAAACCTGTGTCAAACCTTGGACACAGTTTTTTGAACCCCCAGATCAGCTTCTAGTTCTCACACTGTCAGTCACCAATCTTTGTTGATTGCAGCCCACACAGAGTTCAACATTTTCAGGTGTTCTGCTTGTTTCAGGCCTTCCAGAAGGTGGATCACTTTCAACAGATTCTTAACCATCTTTGAAATATTTATGCCACTTTTATTTGCAATGCACTCACTGCATCACCCCAAAAGCCTCCTGAATCATCTGAATAGTTTCTGTGGAGGAATGTTCAAACTTAACTGCAAAATCTGATGCAAATTCATTGCTCTACTCGCTCAGTCATTTTGAATGCAATGGCCACACTCAACAGCATCGACGACCCCCCACCCCCTCAAATAATACAGTAAAGTTGTCACTGTTCATGCATGCACATCCCAGTCCCCTCTCCTTGGCTGCCAGGTTATGTCCATGTTGTGCAAACTGTTTTCATTATTGTTAACAATGGCTGGACTTTTTCCAGATAGACCTCGCAGAAGGATACTTCAGTAACTCTAGAAATGTACAAGCACTCAAATGAAGAAGATAAAAAAAGAAACTGATGGATACAGAGATACTTTAGAAAATAGTATCAACATGGCTTGGTACTCTAAGGAAACTAAAGAGCCTAAGATGAGTCTTAGTTCTCTGGCTGTGCTGCTGGGTAAGGAGGGAACACTCACTAATATATGTCAATGTGGTGGAGGGAAGTTTTGAAAGGGTGATGATGAGATTAAATAAACAGATTTTGAGGTGGAATGTTCAGAGGTTGATGCTCATTATCAAGTCTGAACATTAGCACTGGTTTATAAGTATTGAGCATTTTCAATATGGTAGCCACTATGCATTATCTCATTTAACCTTCTCAGTGATCCGCTGAAGTATATATTATCATTATCCATGTTACAAATGAGAAAACCCAAGTCTCTCTCAAAAAGCTGAAGTAACTTGCTCACAATTTGGTCCTAATAAGTGGAAGAACCAGGATTCAAATTCAGTTCTCTAATACCAGAGGAAGGGTTCTTAAAACCTGCTTTTTTGTTCAGGAAATATACACCTGGGAGTTATCAGCTTGAAAACATAGGACACTGGCAAGGTATCTGAAAAGAAGAGATTGGAGGATCCTAAATAAAGACAAATCCTGGCTTCCAACAACCAAATTTAGTGCAGGTGACTGACATGTAGTCTCTATAGAGGTGACATTACAGCCTCTGCCCTCTCATTGCTTGGGGAGACAAATAAAAGGGAATAAAAAACTTCTCAACTACTGCTGAGTACATACTTGTTCATTAGATCATTTTTCCTCCTGGCTCCTTTCTACTGCCTTGCAAAGAATCCAAAGAAGAGCCCTGGCTGGTGTGGCTCAGTGATTTGAGCATCAGCCTGCAAACCAAGGGGTCGTTGGTTTGATTCCCAGTCAGGGCATGTGCCTGGGTTATGGGCCAGATGCCGAGGGGTCGGGGGGGCGCATGCACACATGTGAGGGGCCACCAACTGATGTTTCTTTCTCACCTTCTCTTTCTCCCTCCCTTCTCCTCTAAAAATAAATAAAATCTTTAAAAAAAAGAATCCAAAGGAGAAATATTTATGTTCCCCTAGCTTTAACAGTTCTAAGTATGGGCTTTGAAATCAGACCTGGATTCAGATCCTGACTCCATCTCTCACAATCTGTGTGGCTACAGCAACTAATAATAATAACCTCTCAGAATCTAAATTTCCTCATTTGTGAAATGAGGCTGATAATGCAAACCTTCTGGTACTGTTCAGAGGATTATAGAAGATAACATATGTGAAGTACTTTAGCAATAAAATTATTTTTATTTGGGAATCTGGAATGGGGGGTTATATTTTTACATATAAGTACCCGGTAAAAATGGTTTGCACTCTGAGCCTACCTCCTAGGCTACTGCGGGTATCCAGAAAGCATTTGCATGTTTAAAATGCATGTTTCTAGGTTATCTTCTCTACACTCATTTCCATATATTTTTTTCTGACTATCCTACCACTGGGAAAAAAATAATGTATAGTTTTTATCAATAAGAAACTTAATGTTATATACTTAGTTGTACAGAAAGTGATAATTTCTCCTAATACTTTATAAAGTAATCAACTTTTCCAAAACATGTTAACAACCATTATTTAAATGAAGCCCACAAAGATGTTAGGCTAATATGCCATCACGCATGCTTTTTTTTTTTTTTTTTTGAACAAAGCAGAGTATGAATAATAAACGAAGCATGCCAGTACCTCCGTTTTCTAGATCAGGAATACAGAGGGGAAATGCCTTATCCAAGGTCACATGGTAAATCAGAGAAAGAGCCAATATTAGAAACAAGATCTCCTTACTCCTGGTTGTCTGTTTACTGGGCTATTTTCATTCACACTACTATCCCTTTTGAATTTCTAGCTTCTCCCCCTCCCCACCACACCAAAACTCCCCACACAAAGGTAATTTTACCAGACACAGCCATAGTGTCATTGATCCAAGCAATAGAAAAGATCCAGTCCTTGTGCCCGTCCTTGGTGGTGAAGGAATGACAGAAACAGAGAGAGAGAGAGAAAAAAAAAGGAAATTAGTAAAATAAAGATTACAATGCACACTTTTGAAAAGCATACAAGTCTGGCTGAAACTATCTTTGTAAAAATTACAACTCCAATCTCTGGTCATTTCAACCCATAGGGCATGATCCCACAATCTTTAACTTCTGTCTTAAGGAGTACGAAACTAGAGTGAAACTAGCATTCCTGTGGAAAGTATGTCTGGTAGACTCACACCACTGGACTTCTATCTCTGGATGCCTTATTTGGGGCTTCTACATACAATCACCCACCTCGAATCCCTCCAGCCTTGTCATACACTCTCTCCCTTACCTCCTGGAATAAGCCGTAACCGACCTCTTTGCTGTTCCTTCTGTCTGGAACTTCTTCCAGACCTCAACATGGTTTACACCCTCATTTCCTTTGAGTCTCCCTGCTTAAATGTCATTCTTATCAGTGGGGCTATCATCTGAAATAGCATTCTCCACACACTTTCTATTGCTGTAGTCTGCCATTACTCTTCTCCTGGGCACTTATCGACTCTGACGTACTGCTGGTATTTATTGGTTTACATGGCTTATATGTTGCTTCCCTTCACTAGAACGCAGGCTTCAAGAGGACAGAGGCTTTATCTGTTTTATCCACTGCTGAGCTCCAAGTGTATAAAATAATGCCTGGCCACAGAAGGCTCAATAGTTACTGAATGAATGATTTAATAAACTTTGCTTTCTGACTATGGGCAATAGGAGAACCTGGACTCAAACACTAACCCACTTCTGCTGGCCCTTGAGGTACACTGCTTGCCCCTTCATCAAACAAATACTCTCTGTCAATATACCTGATACTCCCTATGGAAAATCCAGTCCCCATTTCTGAAATCACCACCCCCACACCTCAGCCCCATATCCCCAGAGTCAGCAGAAATCTAGAGGAAACTATCCCTTCCCAGAGGGCTTGTGGGAGGGCCCATGTGACCTATCCAGCTCTACTGAAAAACAAGGCTATCTCTAATTTCAGTTATTGGGGAAACTTACATCTCCTACACACACAGGATCTAGTGTAGGCAGCCGGTAGATGGCAAGACTGTTGGGGTTGTCTCCTCCAGTGGCTAACAGTGTTCTAGAAGGATTCAGCTCGATGGCATGGATACCACAGCCCTGCTGCGTTATACCTCCAGGGTCCCGGTCCTTCAGAATGGGAATCTTGGTAATCTGGCTTGTCTGGACATCCACTACAAAGAGCTGTAAGAGAAAAGGGACATAAGCTAAAATACCTTCTCCTTAATGTGGCTGACCCTGAGTACAAACATCCATTCACTTCATTATCTATCAAACATTTAATTAATGCTTACTACATGCTAGATACTGGGAATTATTAAAGGCATACGCAGGGCTACTAGTCAAATGAAACATGAAAATAAGAAAATATAACAGAGATTAGTATAATATGCTACATGAACACAGATTAGGAAGCAGTAAATTTTGCTTAGGATCCAAAGACAGCTTCAAAGATAACTTGCATTAGACTATGGACCTAAATAAACTGACTAAAGGTTTTCTGCCAGTTTGGGCATATTTTAGGTATCAAATTCTTATCTATACATGCATAGACACTTACAAACAAAACACAATTCCCAGAACACATCACAACCACTATTAAACATACCTATAAATGTTACTACATTTGCTGGAGTGACCTGAGACATACGACAAGGTAAGAGTTAATAACTCACTGCTCATCTCTACCCACACACACCGTCTGTTCCATGCCTCCACGCCTTTGCTCACGCTGCTGCTTCTGCCTGAAATGCTCTTCTCCATTTCTTTACCAATCTAACCCCTTTCACTCTCCAAGATTCAACTCGGAGACATGTTTTACAGAAAAGGTCAGTCTTAGAGTAAGAGCATTTCAGAGTCTACTATTCAACACTTTCATGTGATTTAATGATTCACTCCTTCATTCAGCACCAACTAGGGATGTGAGTATGAATAAGAGAGAAATAATCTCTGTCCTCATATACCTTAGAGTCCAGGAAATTGATTTAAAATCCTACCAGGAATTTTGTGGTAAAGCCAAATCACATCAAATCTTTGTATAAAGTAACCCACTGCCTGCACAGGAGATTTGTGAAAGGAAATATTAGATAGGCCTTAAACTTAAAATATAAAAAGGAGCCCTGGGCCCTGGCTGGTGTGGCTCAGTAAAGTGAGTGCTGGCCTGCAACCTAAAGGGTCACTGGTTTGATTCCCAGTCGGGGCACATGCCTGGGTTGCAGGCCAGGTCCCCAGCAGGGGATGCTCCAGAGGTGACCACACACTGATGTTTCGTTCCCTCTTTGTCCCTCCCTTCCCCTCTCTCTAAAAATAAATAAAATCTTAAAAAAAAAAAAGCAAAGCCCTGGACTGTATGGCTCTGGTGGATGGAACACTGTCCTGTAAATCAAAGGGTCGTGAGTTTGATTCCTGGTCAGGGCACATGCCTCAGTTGCTGGTTTGGTCCTCGGTAGGGGCCCAAATGAGAGGGAACTGGTCAATGTTTCTCACATCAATATTTCTCTCCCTATCTCTCCTTTCCCCTTTCTCTAAAATTAATGAGCATATCCTCAGGTGAAAATGAAAAAAATTTTAAAAAATAAAATATATATATATATGAAGGAAAGTAGTAGTTGGAACAAGAATGCCAGGCAGAGAGGACTGAGGAAAAAATATACAAAGGAGATAGAGTGGGGGGAACAACCACCCCATTCTGTAATGTAAACCCTTAAAGCAAACCCCCTGCCTAACTTGTACCATTGCTGATGTGCCCACAGGCATTTTAAACTAAACGTGTCCAAAAGAAAGCATCTTCTGCCTCCCCAAATCGCTCATTTCATCTTATGCCACAATCTACCCAGTCACCAAAGCCTGGAATTTATCCTAGACTTCCCTTTCTCCCTCATTCCATCACCGGACCCAGACCTGCCAAGTCTGTCTCCAAAGTATTCTTACAGTTGGCTCCTCCTCTCCATCCTCGCTCACTACCTCTCCTTTGGACAACTGCAAATATTTTTGGTGCTTCCAGACAAGCCCACCGTCAAAACTCTTCTCCACACTATAATGAGTCCTCTTCATAAAAATGGGAATCTTCCTATGTCACCTAAAAAAATGTCCAACGATTCCCCTTTATCTAAGTCCAAGCTCCTTAGCATGGCACCAAGATTCTTGTCAATCTCGCCCTGGCCGGGTGGCTCAGCTGGGTTGGAGCATCGTCCCATACACCAAAAAAGGTTGAGGGTCCGATTCCCAGTCAGGGCACATACCTAGGTTGCAGGTTCCATTCTCAGTTGGTGTGCATACAGGAGGCAACTGATCAATGCTTCTCTCTTACATAGATGTTTCCCTCTCTCTTTCCTCTATCCTTTCCTTGCTCTCTAAATGAATTTAAAAAAAAATCAATAAAAATATCCTCAGGTGAGAATTAAAAAAAAAAAAGATTCTCCTCAATCATACCCTTCCCTATCTCTCTAACTTCACATTCTGCCAAGGACTTTATGCTCTAGAAATAGCTGTTTATTAATTATTATTCAAACAAAAAATCTTCAATGAAATATATGCTGTTTCATGCTCACACTGTTCACAATGTCAGAAATGCTTTCTCCTACTCTTTTCTCAACCTGGCCAACACATATTTATCTGTCATGATTCAGGTCAGACATGTCCTCTCTGAATATTCCCTAAATGTCCAGGCTCATTAAGTTCCTCCCTTGTAGGCTCCCAGGATAGCCTTCTACCTACAGCTTAGACCATATCATACTGACTTGAAATCTTACCTCTCTTCCCTATTAAGGTAATAAGGCCCTCCCAATTCTAAAAGCAGACGATTTATCTACCATATTTTCCTGTGTATAATGGGCACATTTTTTGCCCAAATTTTTGAGGAAAAAATAAGGGTGCCCATTATACATGGATAGTACTAATTCTGTATCTATATAAATTTTTAATTTTATTTATGCATAGGAATTAAAACTATAACTCCACAGAAAGCAATAACGATATCTGTATGCAAAATAATACCCTGGAATGTGATAATGTTTTGTTTCTAAATATAATAAAAACTGAATTAAAAAATTAAAACATAAGATTTCCCCCCCGAAAGTCTGGGCCAAAATCTCGGGTGCACATTATACATAGCAAAATACAGTATTTGGTTCTCTAATCCTGCCCTGACAATGCAAAGCTACATAGTAAGCACATGCAGTAGTTGCCTTTCAGGAAGTCTGCCCAGTGATGTTAGGGAGCCCTCCCAACCCTGCACTAAGTGTGGGGCCCTGTAGCTATGATCTCCAGATCACAGCACTGTCCAGGGTGGCCCCAGTCACCCTGTCAAGAACCAGTCAAGGCTAGATTAGACTACGTCATTCAAATTCTCTCAGAAATGTGGAGCTAGCTGGTGGCAGCAGAATGTGTGGGTGGCCATTTTCTACCAAAGCCATTCCACAGAAAAAAGAAAACATAAGAGAGGAAGTATGGTCGCCCTCAGTTCCTTAGTGGTTTTCCAATTCCTATTGTTTCCTTCTGAGATACAGGGATACTTCCTGCTCTTGACATTTGTGAAGTAGGCCTTCCAAAAGAAAAAAAAAAGGTTTCTTACCCTTTTAAATAACTTCTAACAAATGTTTCATGAAGCAAAATTAATTGTCCACTTATACCTTTGTGTTGTGTGGGACAACGCATCTATAATATGTTAGCTGCTAGATCAGCTAGATCCCAGTTTGGGAATTACCATAACCTGGGGGGGAGTTTGTAATGAGCTTATGCTCAAACTCTCTCTCTTTCTAGGCCCTGGCATAGATCTAAATTAGAATATGGATTCTAATTTAGAAAGTGACCTCAGAAAGGTTAAGTGACTTGCCTAAGATCACATAGCTAACAGAAGATCTCCTCATCCGCTAAAGTTTGAGAGGCACTGATGTGATGAGAATTGGCTTTGTACACTGAGGGCAATGAATCTGGTAAGACACAAGAGTAAAGTGACCTGCAAAATGCAAAGATCTGAGTTTCACTTGTGGAATTTGAGGGCTGGCTAAAACTTTTAAGAATTATTTTAGTCAATTCCTTTTCCATTTTCTCCACTTTTGCCATCCAGAAAACGAGAGGAAAAAAGGTTTCATCCATTAACGTCCAAGAGAGTATAAAGCCCAACCTCTGCAGTTTTGGAGCTGGAGAAAATTTGGCTTTGAATTCCAAACTGGTTATCTGTTAGCTACGTGATCTTAGGCAAGTCACTTAACCTTTCTGAGTCTTGTGATCTACAAAACTTGACTGATATTATCTATCCCATAGGGTTGCTGAGAGATAAAATAAAATACAAGGTGTCTAGCACAGGGCTCAGCACAGAATAGGTACTTAACAAGTGATAGCTAATAGTCTACTATTCTCACGTTTGTTTAGTTTTGACTGTATAAGAAAAGCTTCTACACTGGAAGAAAAATATTTGATAGAAGGTAGATAGAAAAATTGGTAATAGTTGGGTCTGCAAAGGGCCTAGGAAACCAAGAGTTTACACTCAACCTCACCTTACCCTTGCATAGGAATGACAAAGCACCATGTGAAGGATAGAGCCCTTTTCCTTCTTCAAAGGAAGGGGCAGTGATGTGGAGATGCCACAGAGTATCTCCCCAAGCTCTCTGACAAGGGGCCAAGGCTTCATGCAGCTCTTGTAACACTTCTCAGAATGGGGCTATTCCACATTAACCTACTGGGATCCCTGCCAGAACCTAGCTGCATGGCAAGGTAAACTTGAGGCTCAATGGCTCCCTGCAGTTTACATTCCAGAACAGAGGTGGGGGTGGGGGGAAGAAAGCAAAGCCCTTACAATGAGGAAGACTATCAAGTACATCTCTGCATGCATGAATGTGTATGAAGACACATGCAAATGTGTGTACACAGAAAGATCAAGGTGGCTTAATAACATGGAAGGGCTCACAAAGTTTCTAAAACTCAAGAGTGTTTTAGATGGAGCATAATGGAGAAAGGAAAGCAAATCCACATAGGTCACACAGACATCAAGATAAACTATTCTGGGTCAGACAGTAAAAAGCAAGTGGGCAGCCTAAGTTTACTGCAAGTTGGGGAAAGGAAATACAACTGAAATCCAAGGGACTCCATTCCCTATTCCAAACCCAGAAGACGGGGAGGAGCACAGCAGAGAGTGAGGACCGAGAACACAACAGAAAAGGTCCAGACAGTATGTATCAAAAGTTTAAAAACGTGTAAACCCCACCACTTCAATTTTAGGAGCTTATGCTAAGGAAATAATAACAGGTGAATAGTTTTAATTACAGTCAGTAATTTTAAACCAGTGAAACACCACAGGAGATTAGGTAAAGCTACAGTCTTACTTCCTGAGCATTATAGCACAAATACTTAAGGACAGTATGGTGGTGTGTTTACCACTGAAAAGCAAGATCTCTTTTAAGTGCTATTTTGAGTTCCAAAAAACTTGTGTGACCAAGAAGGGAAACTCCTTTTGCTGTATATCTTATCACTGTATTTTCAAGCCTCTACTTCCCCAGAGAAAAAGTGCAATACAAAACTGTGTTCAATTTTTATCAGTAAACAAGACAAGAAATGAATGGTAACTGGTCAGGGCCACTTTCACCACTGCTTTAAGCTAAGAAAAACAGGCTTATCTAGCTCAAGTAACCTTTTTTAAAAATGAAAGTTCAGCCCTGGCTGGTGTAGCTCAGTGGATTGAGCGCGGGCTGCGAACCAGGCATCGCAGGTTCGATTCCCAGTGAGGGCACATGCCTAGGTTGCAGGCCATGTCCCCCAGCAACCACACACTGATGTTTCTTTCTCTCTCTCTCTCCCTCCCTTCCCTCTCTAAAAATAAATAAATAAAATCTTAAAAAAAAAAATGAAAGTTCATTGTTAATACTTTATCAACAATAACAGAAATAAAAAAATGCAATAAAGATCATTCAGAATCCTCTCTCTTTCCAAATGTTTTCATTTGTCAAGTTTCTGTTTAGTCCTTGATCACATGCATGTATAATTATTATGCACCATAATCAGTACAGATAGATGTGTGGTCGCCTCTTGCATGCCCCACAGAGGGAACCTGAGTTGGAATTGAACCAGTGACCTTTTGCTTCACAGGCCCGTGCTCAATCCAGAGGTACACCAGCCAGGGCTAGAATTTTATTTCATTACATTCATTCAATATATCAAATGCTTTGCATGTTATTAGTCTTCACAATTATGTTAATATCTGTACATCACGTACGTTTGATTTATCATAAATTAACTCAAGAATTTGATTGTTAGCATTTACATAAAATAGCTCCCAATAATTATCTTGTTAAAAAAGATTTTTTCCTCAATTCCTAGTCTGAAAATATCAAGTCAAAAGGTATAATATTTTAAGGCTCTCCATTCAACAAATAATACATACTAGGCTTTTGGAGCATAATACCAAATTACTCTCATAAGTGCTTTAGCGACAATATATATATTGTTCCACCATGTTGTTATTAGAACTGGTTTTTATCAGTTCTTTATGTTTAATTTGTACAGTTGGGTCTGCAGAGGGAAAATACGGAAAAGTATTTGGCTTTTTTCTGTATTTCTTTTATAGTGAAATTAAATGTAATTTCCTATAATTTACAAATGGTACTTCCTCTTTTTTTAAAAATTCTTAATTTATGATTTTTAGAGAAAGAGAACAAAACACTGACTTGTTCCACTTATTCATGCCTTCACTGGTTGACCCCTGTATGTGCCTTGACCGGGGATTGAACCTACAACCCTGGGGCATCTGGATGACATTCCAACCCACTGAGCTATCCAGCTGGGGCATAAATTGTACTTCCTCTTATAGCAGTGATATCTTAATGAATTATTTTTAAATGTCTAAGCTATTCGGGATGTGAATGACAAACAGAAAGCAGTCATTTATAGGGTAGAGAAACAATGCTCTCTTCTTAAGTGTACCCGAATTTGGCCAGAAATACAACTAGAACCTAGAACCATCAAACCATCATCACATTTCCTCCTTCTCCTTCACCACCACCATTAATTATATCAACAATTTACTAAGCACATGTTCTAGGCACTGTGCTAACATCTCATTAATTCTCTTCATGACTTTGCTCCTCTCTCCATTTATTTTAAAGGTGAGAGAAGGTTTAGAATATATCTGGCTTATGCAAGGGCATAAAACTAGTGAGAAATGAGACCCAGACTCAACCTATAAATCCAAATATACAATACAAAATGACAATCAAATCTTAATCAAATCTGTTGGTGTAAGCCCAGTTATTTCTATTTATTTATTTATTTAGAGGGGAAGAGAAGAAGGACTGAGAGAAACACCTATGTGTGAGAGAAGCATCTATTAGTTGCCTCTCACACCCCCCCAACTGGGCACCTGGCCTGTGACCCAGGCATGTGCCCTGAACGGGAATTGAACCAGTGACCTTTCAATTTATGAAATGACACCCAACACAGTGAGACACACCAGTAATTTCCAATATATGTTTACATATTACTTTTCTAGAAAAGAGACCAAAAACTTACAAACTAAAGGCCTAAGCCAAGATCTGACCTAAAAAAAAAAAAAAAGGGCAAATCTCTTGTTTTGTTATTGAGACCAGGAGCAGGCAAATTAAAATAAAAAAACCCATCATTTGTCAAGCCTTCCTCAAAGTTCAGAAATAAGATTTAATTACACCCTACTGGCTACCGAATGGATATTTACCAAAATGCCTACAAAGAAATGCTTCCAGATTTATCAAATCTGATATGCCAACCTGTATCTTGAGTGTGATTTAGGAAATACAAGGATTCAAACTGGTCTATATTTAACAAGGTGGCAAAATTATTGCTCTATAACATAAAACCTAAGCCAATGATTCATATAAAAATAGCCTGGGAGCTTGTTTAAAAAGCCAAATGCACACTGGCTGGTGTGGCCCAGTGGACTAAGTGCTGGCTTGTGAACTGAAAAGCAGCTGGTTCAATTCCGTCAGGGCACACACCTGGGTTGTGAGCCAGTCCCCAGCTGGGGGCATGTGAGAAGCAACCAATCGATGTATCTCTCACACAATGATGTTTCTCTCCCTCTCTTTCTTTCTCCCTTCCTCTCTCTCTAAAAGTAAATTAAAAAAAAAAAAAAAAAGCCAATTCCTAGGTTTCACTGAAGGAAATCTGAATCAGCATGGAGTGGGGACCAGGAAACTGCATTTTAAACACATACCACAAGTGACTGTTACGTAGGTGGTTCCCGGGTCATGCTTGGGAAACAAAGGCCTATGTGACCAGAAATCAAACATGTATCAATTTAAAAGAAGGCAGACTGGCAAAAGAAGCCATACTTAGCTCATGGAATTTTTTAATTGCTTTGCCATTATGGCAGCCATTCGAATTAGGCCTGGGGGTGGGGAAGACAGGTTTCTACAGGAAGGTTTCCAAGGAAAGCAGGAACCAACTAAATTAATTAGACTCTTACTAACTTTCCCCAGGTAGCTGGCCTGCCAGGCACCTGCAGCAAAGCTCTGCTTTCTGCAAGCCACATTTCCTTATCCTCCAAAGCTACAGGGCTACAGGAATAGGCCCTAAATTCACCAGGGCCATGCTGCCAAGCATGTGACTCACCTCTCCAAATGAGAAAGGTGATTAACAAGATTATTCATTATTAAAGACTAGACATGAACCAAAGGAAAAAGAAAAAAAAAATTTCCCAAGGGAGATTTAGTTAGCTTTGCCACCGAACTCCCCAGCAACTGCGTCAGTCTCTTTCTCCGTAGTTGTGCTCTCCATCAGCCAAATGGGTCTATTTAGAGTTCTTCAATATTCTCTTTATGTTCCTGACTGTGCTATGGAATGGACACCCCTATTTCCTTTCCATCAGTCGAATCCCTTCCTCCTCTAGGTAATCATCTCTAAACACCCTAACCGTAATAATGGCTTCCTCCTATAGGAGCATTCCTGGTTGGAACTACTAATGAGGCATCTACACTGTAACAAATTTTGCATGTAGTGATGTATCACGTCCCAGCTAAGCTAAGCAAAGGTCAGGACTCATGTATTATACAAGGTGTGGTTGTATGCTTTTTAGAGGAAAAACTGGTACCTCAGATTGCTGGAACATTAATCAGGAATGAAGATTTCCACCCTTCCCCTAACACAGTATTTTATATTAAGAGAATGTTAAATATAGTATAAAGTGAAAAGTGTACAAGAATATTTAAGATATTCTCGGAACTTCAAAGATATTTCATAGTTGCTCAGTACTGTCTACTCACTGAGTAGTCTTCTGACTTTTGGGGGTATTTCAGTGAAAAAATTTGAGGAATACTTCATAAACTATAAAGAATTCTGATACCAAATTCTGATAAAGAAAAACTGGGGCCCAAACTTAATTCGGCACCTATCATTATAAAATCTCAGGTAAATCACTTTTTTCCTGTGTGTCTGTTTCCTCAACTATAAAATAAGAAATGGAGGTCAGTGGTTAGGATTCCAGTATCTTTATAGTTCCTCCCAGCTTTGTCTGGGATTTGTGTGTGCGCATGGTTTTTTGTGGGAGAGGCCCCACACGAGGTAATGTCTTGCTACCCACAGGAAGACTCAGTTGTTGTTCAATAAATGTTTACGGATTTAATAAAGGTGAACACAAACTACAAAGCTGTCCCACTACATTGCAGCCAATGAAATGTACAAACATAACTCCAATTCCTTTCACATTTAATGTGAAAGATGAGAACACCCCCACCTAATGTGTGAGAGGGACTGGTGACCTCCACAGATACAAAGACAAATAAGGTCATTCAAGTAGAATTAGCAGGCAGATTAAGAAGCCAAAGGTTGCAGACCAACCACAATCCTGGATTGAACCCAGTTGCCAATTTGGATTCAGTTTCTTACTTTTATCTCCTAGACCAAGAAATAAACACATGAAGAGTCCCCTACTTAAGGGTCAGGCAGAAAAGCCGTACTCCTATCACCAGGAAAACCTCATATTTGTCTAACTCTCATCTTGAACCAGACCTAGTCACTGCTCCCATTCCAACAGAAAAATGTCCATGTCAGCTTGAGAAGAAGTAAAGACCTCTTACTCTGACTGTAATGGCCATCAGGGATATAGCTGGGAAAAAAACCTTGAGCACAGGATTCAACATTCCTCCTCTGTCCACTCTCCAATGTTCCAAGCTTCAAACAGACTAAACCTGAAACATACTCAGATCACATAAGAGAAAAACTGCCCACCTCAACCTCTGCATGGTTGTCAACTGGGGGCATTAATGTTTGAAAGTGCATGCGTGGTGCCTATGTGTATATGTGCTTGTGCCTGACTGTCACAATAACAGAGGATGCAGGTGAGGGAATGGGAGTATTGCTGGCATCTACACAGCAGAAGCCAGGAATGTGAAATACCCAACAACATGAAGTTCCAGACAAGGAAGAAACCACCAAAATACCACCATTCTTGTTGAGAAAAGCTGCCATAAGTAAGTTCTTGAATCCCTCCATATGACTGTTGCTCAGGCCTTAATATCCTTATAATTAATTTCCTCACATACAGAGAGTGACCTAAAGTCTGTAACACCCTACAGGAAACAGGATTTCTGGGGCTCATGCCTGTGCCAGTCCAAGCAAGGCCTTCCCAGGATGAAGACAAGTCAGAAAGGAGCAGCCAACACTAGCACATTCACATATGAGAGGAATAAACTTACTCCTACTGCTGCCTTTCCTAAAGCCTTATGACATCAATTAACTTTGTATAGAACGTTAGAATTTATGAAGCATTTCCACAATGATTTTCAATCTAGAAACACTTTGGCACACATACCCCAGCAGAATGAATTTGCCAACATAACAATTCTATCACTTCCACAGCTAAAAATTTTCCTCTCGAAAGAATAAAATATTCTGAAAATAAGATAAAGACTAACTCTGGGATAAGTCTGAACATTTCTTATTAGACAGAGGAGAACTACACACCATTTAAAAAATGGCTAAATACCCTGGCTGGCGTAGCTCAGTGGATTGAGTGCGGGCTGCGAATCAGGTATGGCAGGTTCGATTCCCAGTCAGAGCACATGCCTAGGTTGCAGGCCATGTCCCCCAGCAACCGTACATTGATGTTTCTCTCTCTCCCTCTCCCTTCTCTCTCTAAAAATAAATTAAAAAAAAAAAAAAAAAAGGCTAAATAGCAGGTTACTATCCTAATTACAAATCATAGAAAGATCATCTAGATAAACACACTGTTAACCTGAGCTGCACATCTGGCAGAGCCCAGGGAATTCTGCAAGCATTTTATGGAATTCTCTAAGAGGCTGTAATCCCTTTGGGAAAATAAGATAGTAAAACAAGGGGGAATGAATAAAAAATTTGGTCAGAGCAACGTTCTTACACTTCACCATGTTTTGTTTCCTTGTGTCTCAAATTGAGTTTCATATTCTGCTTTTATGATTTCAGGAATCTGAACATGTAAACTCAGGAATATATTATAGCTATTCTCTCAACCCTGGTATCTTCCATTCTAGCCCACCCCCAAAGTTAGGCTCCTCAAAGTTCCTCCTCCTCTCATTTGGCAGCAAATTGCAGCCTAAACTCATTTGCTTCATTAAGATCCACCAAGTCTATGTGTAAAGTCAGCAGTATACCTCTGGGAGATGGTGAGAAAAATAGCCCTGACATCCAGCCTGGCACTATCAGCTCACCCCTATTGGTGTCTTGGCTACAATAATTTCACAAGAAATTTTCCTATGAGGTCCTGGCTAGAGCTCAGTTGGTTAGAGGGAGGTTGTGATACACCAAGGTTGTGAATTTGATCCCTGGTCAGGGCACATATAAGAATCAACCAATGAACACATAAGTGGAACAACAAATGCATGTTTCTCTCTCTCCCTCTAAAATCAACAAATTAAAAAAAAATTAAAGATTTTATTTATTTATTTTTAGAGAGGATAAGGGAGAGGGCAAGAGAGGGAGAGGGCAAGAGAGGGAGAGAAACATTAATGTGTGCTTGTCTCTTGCTCACCCTCAACTGGGGATCTGGACCACAATCCAGGCATGTGCCCTGACTGGGAATCAGGCTGGCACTCAAGCCACTGAGTCACACCAGCCAGGGCCAATAAATAAAAATTTATTTAAAAAAATAAATAAATTTCGTACTACTGTCCATGCCAAGGACATGGACAGTGTAGTGACTGCAGTGGGAAGAGGATATAAGGGAACTAAATGGTAATGGCAAAAAACACAATAAAGAAAGTAAAAAAAAAAAATCTTCCTGTGAAATTCTTATCTTCTCAAGTATTCCCCCAAATCATCTTTTCTTTTTTTAAAGATTTTTATTTATTTATTTTTAGAAAGGGAAGGGGGGGGGGGGGAGAGAGAGAGAGAGAGAGAGAGAGAGAGAGAGAGAGAGAGAGAGAGAAACATCAGTGTGAGGTTGCTGGGGGACATGGCCTGCAACCTAGGCATGTGCCCTGACTGGGAATCGAACCTGCGATGCCTGGTTTGCAGCCTGTGCTCAATCCACTGAGCTACACCAGCCAGGGCCAAATCATCTTTGTAAAACCTTTCTAACCTTCTCTTACTGAGAGGTCCCATGGTTCCCTATGCTGTAGGTTCTCCATAGTGGCAATAAGCAACTGCATCTAAGTCTCTGGTAGTCTTTGGCTAGAGGGCATCAATATATGGGAAATAAAATTCATGTCTAAAATTAAACACCTCAAACTTGCATATATTGTCACTATGCCTATCACCATCCTTATACTCAAACCATCCCCCTCACAGAATGTTCACTCTTTTGAACTGGTTTTGGTATTCCCCTGGTTTTCCTCTAACTTCCCAGCTCCCCCTGTATGTAGCAGTTCTTCCTGCCCCATAATCACAGGTGTTTTCCGAGGTTCTGTTCTTAGCCCCTCTTTCAATATCAATGGTTCTTAGCCATTTTGGGCTCATAGTATTTCCTTTGAAAATCTAGTGAGAACTGTGGACTGCTTTCGAGACCACCTTCCCCCGTACTGTATCCAGAAAATACACATGTAATGAAACATTTGCATTTTAGGGAAGGATTATGAAACTCTTACCTTCTCTCCCAGATAATATAACAATAATACCTTATACATATATCATTCCCAAACCACTAACTTTAATCTTTACCCGTCTCCCAAATTTCAACTAAGTGAAAGCACAAAACTAAATTCATTTTCTCTTTAAATCTGCTCAATTCTCACCCTGCCATCTTCCCAGTTAACCAGGTTGAAGACATCAGTATCAATTTTGACTTACTGTTCTGAGTCAATTAAATATGAGCATATCATTATCTACAGATTCTGTCTCTAAGATGTCACACCTCGCCCCTCTTTACCCTCTCCCCATTACTGTCCTGGTTTTGCCGCTCATTACCTCTCATCCATACCACAGCACTAGCATCATACAACTTCTCCCCCTAAAAACATCACTCCAATGATGTCACTGTTGCTTAAAAATGATGTCCTTGGGCCTTGTCTCTCCATTCCCCACAGGGTAAAATCTTAGCTTGACATTCAAGGGCTTCCACAATTTGATCCTAATGGACATTTCCAACCTTAATCTCACAAGTCTCTTCTAGACACACAAAGCTCTTGTCACACCAGATTCTCAATATTCCTTAAAGCACTCTCCCTCCTGGGAGCACACCCACACCGTTCCCTTCCCCTTCTTCCTCCCCACAGGTGTGCATCTTCTCAACTCTAAGGGACCCCATGAGACTTGCAACCAGGGAAGCAATAGGCAGCTTGTCCTGGGCTAATCCCCTGAATCTGTCTTGAAGGCCCCCTTTTTCTCTTCTCAGTGAACCAAAGCAGCTCTGCCTAGGCTCATTTCTCTCCTAAAACATTTCCAGAGAGCCAAAGCACCCCTATACACTCTTGTTTCTTCTATCCTAAGCCCTCGTTTCATTGTCCTCAGCTTTAATAAATATACTCTTAAAAAAATAAACCCTCATAAATGGTTGACACTTTCTCCCCTAAATATACAGACTTCCAGTTTCGCTTCAGAAGAACAAGAAAATCTATTAATGCTAGACCCAAATTGCTACAACAGCTGGCTGGAGCCAAGAATTCCTTCTCTGGTTCTTTGCAGTCTCCACTACTTCTTACCGTTTTGTGCCTGACAAACTTCTCTGATTCAGTTTGGCTTTGTACACAATCTCTGGCTTTGTACATAATCTAGTTTATAACCCTAAACCAGGAAAATATACCTACCCATCCTGGTTCTCAGATCCATGTTCTAATTAAGGTTATACTACTTTTTTTTCTTTAAATACTTTAGTGAAAATATGACTGTACTAATGTTATTAAAGACTAAAACATAGGCCAGTCATCTATGTTGTTATTCCTGTGCTAACTGATCTTCCAGTTTAAGTGTCAGCCCACAGCACAGGGCAATTCCCACCCCAGGAAATAAGCTACAGCCAAGTTCACAAAATGTCTCTGTGGCTTTTATCACAAAGGATGATCCATAGACTCAAGAGAGATGTCAGTATTAGAGCCCCAAGCCAGTTTACTTGGAAATGACCTGGCTATTTAGCATTTGGGGTTTGGGTTTTTTTTTTTTTAAGATTTTATTTATTTATTTTTAGAGAGAGAGGAAAGGAGGAAGAAAGGAAGAGAAACATTGATCAGCCACCTCCCACACGTGCCCCAACCAGGAATTGAACCTGTGACCCTTTACCCTGACGTATAAAGGCCAACTTAACTTACTCTGGAGAATCCAACATGAACTTCTCCTCCCTAAAATTGTTTAAATGATTTTTCTTTCTTTCAAACTGAGGTAAGTCCCAGGGAATGCCAAGAGCATTGGAAAAGACTTTGGATTCACTATCACTAGTACTATTTTTGAGTAAGATATTGCTCACTTGAATTATTCCCAAAATGTCCACAACCACCTTCTCAGCACTTGATAGTACCACTCCCATTTTATTTATTTATCTATTTATTGCCCCTCGAGCAACGCCCACCAGGGACCTGACCCACAACCCAGGTATGTGCCCGGACTAGGAATCAAACTGGGAACCCTTTGGCTCAGAGGCTGACACTCAATCCACTGAGCCACACCAGCTAGGGCATGACTCCCATTTTAGAGATAGGAAAACAAAGGCACAGCTAAGGGAATCATTTGCTAAAATGTCACAAAGTTCAGAGAACAGTGTTCCTGATATCCTGCTTTGCTTCTGGAAGCTAAGCAAAAAATAAATGAAATCAAACATAAATAAAATAAAAGCATTAACTATAAAAAGAAAATAGGCCCCTGCTTAAGAACATGAGGACAAAGACAGACAGAAAGGGGTAGGTATTAACAATAGGTTAAAATATTACTTAATATTCTCACCTTCAAAATAATAAATGCCAGAAGCAGGAGACTATGATGATTACTTCAATTTACAATTCAGCAACACTTGTTGAGCAAAACACTGTAATGGTATGTGTGGGAAGTGGAATGAACTCCTACAAATAAGGCTCTTCCTACTCCAAGTGACAATGATGACAGTTCTCTTAAACTGGGAGTGGCAGCCTCAGAGACTAGAAGAATGAAGTTTTGTAAAGGCTCGCCACCACTACTTAGTTTTGTAAGGCTTCTTCTACCTGACAAAAAGCCTTCAACAGAAGAGGAAATGAGAACTTGGCTCCAACCACCATGGTATTATTTCCTTCCTTAAAACTCATGTTTAGCTCTGACCGCTGTGACTCCGTTGGGCATCATCCTGCATAGCAAAAAGCTGCAGTTCAATTCTTTCAGGGCACATGCACGTGAGTGGGCCGCAGGTTCAGTCCTTGGATGGGGCGCGCGTGAGAGGAAACCAATCGATGTTCCTCTTCCTCTTCCCCCCTCCCTCCCCTTCTCTCTCTCTAAAAATAAATAATATCTACCCCCCCAATACAAACTCATGTTTAAATAACTGTCCATGTCTTTCATAATCATATACTTCTCCTAGTACTTAAGACTTTCTTGATCTACAGCAACCATCTCCTTTGATCCAAGATATGTTTCTGTCCAGGGTAAATTTACCCAGCCATCATGACATTACTTTTCTATTCACGTAGTGTGAGGTGAAAATGAAGAGAGCAAATAGGCCTCATTTAATCTTTTCTAACACTTCATTCAGGATCATTTCCCACCTCCGAGCTTTGCCTCTTTCCACTTGCTCTTCCTCTGACATCATGCTGTTTGTACCCTTCTGTTCCAATTATGTGGATCAAAACCAATCATAGGTTGATTTTATACGCGCCTACAATTGTGCTGGTTATATAGCTTACTGATAAATTTTCCCCTTCATTCACTAATTGTCTTCTAAGTCATTCTATGTAAAAATACTCTCCTACTTAATTTTTCTCTCTTCTGAATCCTTTTCGAGGACGCTACTTTGCAAAGAGCAAACATTTACATCCTGAAAGATACCACCAGGCATATATTCCCTGCCCATTCTTATAAGAAACACGTACATCTTTAGATTCTATTCCCTAAAAGTGAATGTATATCAAGTACCATTTTAAATACTTCTGCATATGCCTTTAGGTTAGCAGCTAACACCTAGTTTTTCACTAATCGTGTATTCTGCATAATGCTGTCTTTCCTCTCAGGTCTTTTTCTTACATCTTTCCTTTGAGGGCTCTGACTCGAAAAGCAACACAGAAAAACAAAAAAAAGGAAGCCAAAAAAACTCTAGAAGCAGTGGCACATCCATATGGCAAGAGGCCTACAGAAACACTCCTCGAAAGATTTATCTGAAATGTAGAAGTGGGAAAAGGAGCAGAAAAAGAGAGAAAGAAGTCACTAAGAGACAGAAGAAAATAGAGAGTAAAGCAATCTCCTCCCAAGAGAAACTGATGGGGAAAACGAGCAGTGAGAGGTTCTACAGCATGTGGAGCCATATATCCAGGGCGAAGATAAAGTGCACACCCCCCCAGACACTTACCGTGTTGCATTTTGTGCCACACACCACCTGCCTATGATTCAGCCACTGAGATGCAAACACTTTATTAAGGGTCCCAAGGTGAAACTCTTTCTCCTTCAGGAGACTGGGAAGTTGCTGTGCTGCATAACCATACAACACACGAGAGTAGCTGGTTTCATTCTGTAGCCTGACTTCTCGGTTCTTCAGGTAGTACACTAAGGATCTCTTCACTGGGGGGAGTCTTTTCCTTTTGTGAAGGGAGTGATCCCAGCCAAACTGTGGAAAGCAATATTAGAAATCAGGGCTTTGGCTACCTTCCTTCTTTCAGAACAAGGGATCCTATTGTATTAGAGAAACCACCAAGAGCTCATCCTACAGAATTTACATGCAAAAGAAATACAAGAACAGGAATCTCAACCCAGACAGTCCAGTTTAACTCTTCCAACATTGAAAAGATGCTGCTCCGTAGTCAAACCTACCTATGAGAAAGAAGGAATGAAAAGACAAGGAAATGGAAGCAGAGTGGAGGGCAGAAAGTTCACTAGGCCTTTTAGGATTTGAAGAGAGATTCCCCAAAGTTATCCTTGATAGGGAAGGGAATGAGGGGCTGAATGATTACTACACTGACCTGGGTTACATCTCCACCTAGTCCCCTTCTCCCTCTCAGTCTGTACTCCCCGCAGAGCATGAATTATGCAGCCCAAGGAGTCAGATTTAGGGTCCCAGGTCTTCCAGGGTGCACGATCAATGGCCACCCCCATGTCACAAGGCCCGCGCTCCAGGCAGTTGTAGAATTCGAAAATCAAACACCAACGAAGTGGAAGCACGGAAAATCAGAGTCCGGGTACATGTCCAACAAGGTCTTCCCCTCCGAAGAGGGCGATATAGGGATTACATTTAGGAACTGTTTGTTCTAGGGGTCCAAGTTGCCGCCAGCTCAGGGCCTGGGTATCCATAGCAAGACTCCTTATTAGAAACGAAATCATCCCTGCTTCTTCGGGCTTGTAAGGGTGCTTCACTCTCCCTTTCCTTATCTTCTGGGAGGTTTTGTTCCCAATTCCCCTGGACCTCTTTCCTCCAAAGCCCAGATTCTGGTTTCTACTCAGGCCCCATTCCCAGCTGCAGGCCTTCCGCAGAACATAACCCATTTCCAAGCTCCCTTTAGCTCCTCACCCCGGCCTAACTGCTCCCGGTAAATTCTTGATGGCCCAGCCCTGACTGTATAGGCCAGACTCCGGTCTCCGCTGCCCCCTCCCCGACTACAGACCTCAGACCCCGGATCCTGTTCCCCGATCTGCGAATCCCATTCCCCTCTGTGTGCCTCCGCCTTATCACCGAGTTCCAGTCTCTCAACCCTCACCTGCGGGCCCTGAGCGTCACTCCCAGCTCCCGGCGAAGCTGGCGCTTTCCGCTTCCTGCTAACTGCTTTCCGGGCCATAGTGGGCAGCGCCGCCGCGGCCCCGCAGCCACATGGGGCGGGGGAAGCGAGGGGGAGAAAGACGGCGGGTCATATACTGGGCCCCGGGGCCGCGCACCTTACTGTGCCCGGCCCGGAAAATGGCCCGGACCCGGGGGGTCAGTAGAAAGAGGGGAGGCAGGCAGAAGGAAAGGAGGAAAGGGGGACCGAGGGTGGGAAAGGGGAAGGGGATGGGAATGGAAAGCAGGAACGAAAAGCTTCCCGAAGACCAAGTGTGGAAAGGACGGCGAGCGGCTAGAACCAAAACACCCCCTCCCCTTCCTCGTCCCGTCACTCTTGCGCAGCCGCACTTCGCAGTAAGTCGCTAAGAAGACGCTGCCGGACTAGAGGGGCGGGGTTTAGAGCTCAAAGGGGAGTTAAGGTAGGTTGCCTAGCGGCAGTCTGCCTATTTCTAACCGTCGTCTTGTGGCCGCAGGAGGTAGGCGACCTGAGGCTAAAGGAATCCGGGTTCCAGCCGTCAAACCTTGGACCCTTCGCCCACCCGTCCTCAGCTATCCGGAAGTGAGGACAGCTAACCTCTCTCCGGGAAGGACTTCCTGGCCTTTACCCGGCATCCACCACTGGTTATCTTCCTGCAGGCGCCTCCCGTTGCCCGAACCTATGGCACGCGGAACCGGGGCGCCAAAGGTGAACACTGTTGGAAGAGACAAAACCTACTCCCCTCAGCCCCTCTAGGTGGAGTCCGGCCCGGAATCCACTCCGGCTTGGTCGTACTTTCCCTCAGCGGAGAACCTGCCCTGCCCGGAGCAACCAGCCTAGGCCGAACGCCGGGCCCCTGACCATCCTCTCCCCACCCCTGGAGAGCCCTGAGGCTCCATTCTCCTCCCTACCCTGGCCTCCTCCCCAGCCTAACCCTCTCTTCAGCCCTAACAGGAAACAGCCCCTCTGTCACCTTTGCTGCTGCGACCTCACTTCCCTTTAGATTCCCGTGGCCTGAAGGCCACACTATCTTTTTTGTTTCATAAAATAGGTTTCACCCCGTAATTTACGTTTCTTATGCCTCCCATGCAGTCCTAAACCGAGGAATAGGGGATTGCCACTGCCTGCCTCTACCTCGGGGCCCGGTTGTATCTCCCATCAGGACAGATTGGGTGAAGTTCTGAACCATACAGGAGAAAGTGGCCATTGGCTTTTCACTCCAGTTAGGGTTGGCATTAACTACCAACCGAGGGGGTTTCTTCAAAATCACCATTCCTTCCATTGTCAAGAGATCCTATAGGAATTTGAATGCCACCCTCTACATTTCTCAGGCAAAACAAACAAAAAAACACCCTACAAGGAGGCAGAAATGCTTTCTTACGGCTGACCAGACTCAGGCTGCAGTGCGCAGTTACCTGCTGGTCCCTTCAGGCTTCAGGCCTCATACCTCCAGGGAGCTCTGTTGGCCCATTTGAAGTTCTGTTTCCAAGGAGATTTGGGTTTGTTTACCAAGCTGAACCAGAGACCCACATTGAGACAGGATCCTCCCCCATCACAGGTCAGCACTGCCACTAACCACTAATGCCACCTTGGAAAAGGCAGCCCCATCTTACTTGGTCAGGCCTATTCCTTCAGAGACATGCACACAGTGAATGGGTCAGAAGTGACTCATTTCTGAGCCTGTTGTTCCAGTTCTGTCTTGCCTCACAATGCCCTGGATGACCCAGTAGTCCATTGAGCAAGAGTCTGGAATTCCTTAAAGAATCTCAAGGTCAGGCTGGGCTATGCTTGGATTCTGGTCTCCTCTCCCCATATCAGAGGCTGCAGACTCATCCTCAAGGTTGGCACACTTCCTCCTGACACCCCAAGAACTATCTCTAAATGCACCTCACAGCAGAGCTCACCATTTCTGTGAAGATAAACAAGATTCATTTGGAAGTCTAAAAGTTCACAGTTGCTTTTAAATATTTTATTTATTTATTTTTAGAGAGAGAGGAAGGGAAAGAGAAAGAGAGTGTGAAACATTGATGTGAAAGAGAAACATTGATTGGTTGCCTCTTGTATGTGCTCCTACCAGGGACCAAACCCACAACCCAGGCATGTGCCCATACCAGGAATCAAACCATCAACCTTTCACTTTGCAGGATAATGCCCAATCACCTGAGCCACATCGATCAAGACTACAATTTGTTTTAAAAGACTGCTATTTTGATGTCTCTTGCCATGTCTGTAAATTGGGAACAATCATAGTGATACTTTTCCCTGACTCAGAACAAATTGCTAATACATTTTGAGAGCTTTGTGCTGTCAATATACAACTTTAAGTTATGCAAGTGTCCAGATTAAAAGCATTTTATCATTAATTAAAATAATAATAATAAAGGACTGATAATACCAAGTATTAGGGAGGAGGTAGAATGACTGGAACTTGCATTTATTGCTAGTGGGCATGTAAATTGGCACAATTTGGAAAAGATCTGTGGCACTACCTACTAAAACTAAATGTGTACCTTATGGTCCAGCAGTCCTACTTCTGGTTATAAGCTCAACAGAAATGGGTGTTTATAGCCACCAAAAAGCACTTATAAGAATATTTAAAGCAGTTTTACTTATAATAGTCCTTTATTGGAAATAGTTCAAATATTAACCAATAGTAGAAACAGTAAATTTGTGTTTCTATGACCTCCTCATCAGTTTCAATAATTTCCTATAATGGCTTATAAAACTCAGAGAAATATTCTACTTATCATTACTAGTTGGTTGTAAAGGATATTATAAAGGATACAAGTGAATAGCCAGGTTGAGATACATAAGGTGAGTCCAGAGGGTCCTGAGAACAGACTTTCTGTCCCATTGGAGTTTGGGTTTACCACCCTCTCGGCACATGGATACCTCCACCAATTCTGAAGCTTGCCATACTGCATAGTTTGGGGTTTATATGAAGGTTCTGTTACACAGGCACAATTGATTAAATCATTAGCCACTGGTAATTAATTCAATCCCCAGTCCCTCTCCATTTCCCAAAGGTTGAGGGGCTGAGGCTGAAAGTTCCAACCCTCAAATCCCATGGGTGGTTCCTCTGGCAACCCATTTGGAAGCTATTAGGGGCCTGTATCGAGTCACTTCATTAATATAAATTCAGTTTTGTTGAAAGGGACATATTATAAATAACAAAAGATGCTCCTGTCAGCATTATTACTAAGGAAATTAGAAGAGTTTTAGGAGCTCTTGTGCCAGGAATCAGGGACAAAGACCAAATATATATATTTCTTATTATCACAATATTACAGTAATAGAAGTCAAAATAGTCGTTACCTTGGTGGTTAGTGAGAGGCAAAGCCGGGGAGGCTTCTGGTGTGTGGGAATGCATTTTATTGAGTTTAAACAGAGAGAGGAAGGGGAGAGAAAGATTGAATTGTTCCACTTATTTATGCATTCATTGGTTGCATTTTGTATATGCCCTGACCAGGGATGGAACCCACAACCTTGGTGTACCAGGATGACATTCTAACCAACTGAGCTACCCAGCCAGGGCTGAAATTTCTATATCTTGATCTTTGTGGTGATTATACTAGTGTACAGATATGTAAAACTTCATCAAGCTGTACATTTAAGATTTGTACAGTTTATATAAATATACTTAAGTTCAGACATGGCCACTTAATGACAGATACATTCTGAGAAATGCATCACTAGGTGATTTTATAGTTTCGTGAATGTAATAGAGTATACTTACACAAACCTAGATGGTATAGCCTACTACGTTCCTAGGTCATATTGTATTGCCTATTGCTCCTAGTGAAAAACCTGTACAGCATATTAAAGTACTGAGTACTGTAAGCAATTGTAACAAATGATATTTGTGTATCTAAACTAATCATATAAAAGGTATAGTATTGGGTTGGCCAAAACATTAGTTCCTTTTTTGTGTGTAAGATGGCTGTAGTAGCACTTAGTTGTTTTTAACGTCATTTGAAACAATTTTGTTAAATTGTATTGTGACGGCTGTCATATCAGCGTGCATTTAAAAAACAACTTAACCAAAATTGATGAGTTTTTGTGTAGCCGTTTTAATATTGAAGATGAGAGAAAAATGAAACGGACTTTTTGGCCAACCCCCCCAAAATGGTATAAAAAATAAAAAATGGTACACTTTTATATAGTGCTTGCAGGACTGGAAGTTGCTCTGAATGAGTCAGTGAGTGAATGTAAAGGCCTAGGACATTATTGTAGAATTTATAAACACTGTACACTTAGGTTATACTCAGTTTATTTAACATATTTTCTTTTGCCCTGATTGGGGTGGCTTAGTTGGTTGGATGCCATCCTGCAAAGCGGAAGGTTGCTGGTTCCCAGTCAGGGCACATGCCTAGGTTGTGGATTCAGTCCCTGGTCAGGTCACATACGAGAAGCAACTGATTGATATTTCTGTCCCTCTCTTTCTCCCTCCCTTCCCCTCTCCCTAAAAAAGAAAAAAAAATAATAAAAATAATAAAATAAGACATTTTCTTTCTTCAATTATAAAATAACCTTAGTTTTATTATAACTTTTTAACTTTATAAACTTTTTAAATTTTTTTTTAAGATTTTATTCATTTATTTTTAGAGAAGGAAGGGAGGGAGAAAGAGAGAGAGAGAGAAACACCAATGTGCCGCTGCTGGGGTCCCTTCCCTTCAACCCAGGCATGTGCCCTGACTGGGAATCGAACCTGCGATGCTTTGGTTCGCAGCCCGCGCTCAATCCACTGAGCTACGCCAGCCAGGGCAAACTTTTTAAATTTTTAACTTTTCCATTTTTTTGTCATAACTCTTAGCACAAAAATATTGTAAAAATATTTTTATATATCCTTATTCTATAAGCTTTTCCCTACTTAAACATTTTAATGTTATTTTTTTACTTTTTAAAATCTTTTGTTAAAAACTAAGACACGAAACACACAACAGCCGAGGCCTACGCAGGGTCATCAGGAGCATCAACATCCCTGTCTTCCACCTCCACAGCTTGTCCCACTAGAAGGCCTTCAGGGGCAATGACACCCATGGAGCTGTCATCTCCTATGGTAACAATGCCGACTTCTGGAACACCTCCTGAAGGACCTGGTTCAGGCTCTGCTTGAGGAGTGTCACTCTTTTCAGGAATATGTCCATGTGGGTTTGCCTGGTTTGTTTCTTTCTCCACCACAGATTTGCGTGTAAGCAGATAACATAGCATAAACATTCTTATGAATGAAAACCTTGCTGTGTTGGAGTCCATGTTTTCAATTTTTTAAGGAGCTTGATAAGGTATGCAAAAGCTTTTACTAAATGCTCTACTGTGAATTTTCTTGGGCGTTCTTTTCTTCTCCCGCAATTTCCTTTTCACTTACTTATTCTTCAGTTATGTGTTCCTGTTCCAGTTCCAACAACTCCTCATTAGTCAATTCCTCAGGAACCACCTCTAGGAACTCCTCACTGTCACCTTCTTCCATACCCAGGTTGTTTTCCATCTCAGCAGCCTTTCCATTTCCAACAGCCTTGTTGGTTTTTGCAACCTCCTCATGCTTGGCAAATCCTTTGAAATCACAGATGAACCTCTTGAGTGTCTTCTTCAAGATGTCATTCACACGCTTGTTGGCAACACCACCCCAAACTCAAGCAAGGTCCGTCCTTCCTTCCTTCCTTCCTTCCTTCCTTCCTTTTTTCTTTTATTAGTATTTATTTAATGCTAAATTTACTCCTGGGCCATAAGCTTTCATTTTTTCAGTTTCTTCTGGGATATCTTTTTCTTCTGTGCAACTTCCTCTTCTAGTCTAGGAACAGTCTGCTCTTTTTCAGTGAGGATCATCTCAATGTGGCAGGGAGAGCTCATGTATGGGTTAATCCTACCATGAGCTCTGTAAGTTCTACCCTCCATTTTGAGAGCTTTGTTCACCTGAACTCAATGACCAGAGAATCTACATCTAGACCCTTGGGTTCAGTATTACTCTCTGCATTTTTAAGCATGTGTGGCAAAAACTCAGCACTCTTTTTGGGCCACCAACCCTGTGTCCAACCCCACTGTTTGGCCTGGGCACACTTACCAACTCCACCACTGTATCAACAGAATGGGACACATTGCTTCTTTAAAGTGACACCTTTCAGATACTTGGTGGCTTTTCTAATACACATACCGTTGATGGCCTAGGCATTTTCACGAGTGTTCTTAAAAGTGAATATGAAGATTTGAACGTCTTGATTTGCATGATTTTGTGGGTTTTTCTGGGTCAAGTGAATAGCGATCCATCTTCAGAGATCACCTCTGGTTGCTTTGGGAAGAGGAAATGCCTCAAGCAAGGTTCTTGATGAAGTCATAGATGTTATAGATGTTGTAATCCTCCCAGAATTGCATCAGTGTCTTCCTCAGTTTCAGCAATAGCCTGGACAAAGGTCCTCCTCAGGTGGGAGGCTTTAAAAGCTGCTTTAACTCCTTTACCCATTGATTGGATCAAAGAGTGGAATTTGGAG